>CATKHJ010099639.1:0-22363 GCA_949750685.1 Vernicia montana | reverse complement strand
TGATGCAATTCAACCCTAGGTGTGATGCCATGGGACCTTAGGTGTGATTCCTAAGGAAGTTTAGGTGTGAAGCTTAAACTATTTTCTTTAATTTTCTATTCATATTACTGTTCATTCGTTTACTATTCACAATTACTGTTCACAGCTCCAAAAACAGCCCATAACTCTTCATTCTTGCTTAGTTTTGCATCTCAACTTCCTTATTTACATACCTCAACCTTCCGCTCATAGTTTCCCACCCATCCTAGCCTCCATATAAACCTGAAATTCACTCTTTATAACCAGCCTTCCAACCTGTCCTGCGTCACTTTAGTATTTGTAACCACTACTCCCCTTTTTTTTCTGCTATCTTTATTCTCAAATATACAAAATATGAAGTGCTTATACTGAACCTGTAAGCCTTTTTTTTTTGTCTATGCAGGTTGGTGACCCATGTGGTGATTCTCCCACTAAGGGAAAGGCTGCATGTACCAAGTTTACCAAGATTAGTACCAATGGAACTCATAGCATTGTTTTGTGTAAACCAATCACTGGCCGGACTCATCAAGTAAGAGAATATACAGATCAAAGTGCAATATTAGATTAGATAATCTATAATATAATGTCCATCACTGGTGGTGATCTCTTTGGACAAAGAGAGACCTTTTTACTTTTGGTTGATCACATGAACTACAGACTCTTCAAGTAAGAGATTATGCAGACCAAAGATATATATATATTATATTTATCACTAGTAGTGATCTTTTTGGACAAAGAGAGACCTTTTACTTTTGGTTGATCAGATGAGCTATGCAACAGGTAGCTCTCATAGCTCTTTCCTTGACATAGCCCCTCCACCCTGATCTCAAGGAGTATTTCAGATTTGAACCTGAGACGTTACAGTAGAAATTTCATCAGTGGTCTGTCCCCTTGGAATTGAAGATTTGGAAAGGGAAAGTACAACTGATGCCATCTTCATGAGTAAAAGATGCCCCTTAAAATAAACTAAAAAATGAAGTTCAAAAACACTTTTGGCACATTCCTCCTTTCCTGACCAGAGAAATGCATTTTCTTTTTTGATGCGACAGAGAAATTAATTTCTTTCAATGGTTTTAATCCCTCCCAATCCCATTGGAAGAATGAACATGCTACACAAATTTTTTGATCCATCTCCAATAGGAAACTAATTAACCATAAAAAATAATAATAATAATCTAATAACCTTTTATGGAGTTGATGTTGTTAACATTTGGTGTGGTCTTCCTTCTTTAATCTCTTTAAGGAAGTCTTGCATTTCATTTTCCATAATAATGAATTTCCTCTTTCTTTAATGGTTGCAGTAACTATAGCATTTTTAATTTTTTGGCCTGACATTCTTGGAGTACCACAGATTATCAGTTAGTTCTGCTCCATCTTTTTGTCAGATAACATGGCAACGAGTCACAAAGGATATTATTTGCAGTTTGCATTTGGTTTTATCTGGTTTGGAGATAATCTATGTTCGCTAATAATTCTCTTTCTTCTCGTGTAGATACGTGTGCATTTGCAGTATACAGGCCATCCCATAGCTAACGACTTTCTTTACCTCTCTGACCATGCGGCCAATCGTTCTGCTGAAGGGACGAGTGCTGATAGAGCTGCCCGTAGTTCAAGCTATTGCCTAACATCCCAAGATTGTTGTTATGATAAATGTGAAAACTCCGGAGAAGATTTCAGCATTGATCCTATGTGCACAAACTGTCCAAACTTGGCTCCAAAAGGGTAAGAAGCTTTTGTCTCATGATAATATGCTTTTTAGTGTGTCCAGTCTCTTAAGAAATTTGCCAAGGGTCAGAATATATGAACACTTTGTTGCTGGATTCTTTGTGAGTGCCTTTTATGGTACCATAGGCTTCTTATATTGTTGGTTCTGAATATCCTGATTCAATGGCAAGTAACCACATCATCCTATCCAACATAACATGTTAATTATTAGTTCTCTTGCAATTATGTTTAAAACCAACACAATAGGGAAAGCTTATAGTAACAGAGTTAGTATTATGTGAAAATTAGTAACTCCAATGCGTGCATGTGGATAAGATATCTAGACAAGTGTTTGGAATTTTTTTGGGGATCTCATCAAACTGGATATCTCCATTCCTCTTAGCCGAAATAAATATTAGGGATTTGGAAATGCATGTAAAGTCAAAGTTGAAATTCCAAGCTATCTTGCTAACAAACTTGAAAACATCTAAGACAGCAGATAGTTCTTTATTTTGTTTTCCAATTTTGATGGGTTCTTTATTGAGTTTTTCCAATTTCAGTGGGTTCTTTACTGAGTACTGCACACATACCGCAACCTGTAGTTTCCCATTCAGGTCAACATTAAACATCTGTCACATAGAACCTGTGGCTGGCATAAAAAAAATTTCAATCTGTAAATTACTTCAAAATATCAAGTTGTTGCCCTGTATTTATGTTTAATACTATATTTTTAGTCAAAAAATTCATTTTGAATTGACTAGCAATTTTAATGCACTTGTGCTTGTAACCAGGGAATTTTTCTTTGAAGATAAGCCTCTTTGCTTGGTTCAGTTGTTTCTTCTTTTATTGCCAAAATTCCTTGCAAGGGATTCCGTGCCCTGAAAGGACCCTTGTAAACATTGTTTGTGGTTTTTCACTTTTTTGCTGTCTGTGTTCTTTACTTTTATCGTGATGGGTCATATATGCTCTGAGTTTGTCCCTTGCTTACAGATATGATGTGTATGAAGAAGGTTTATGGCTACATTGCGTGCGATATTCTGGACCTGGATGGGTTTATGAATGCCCATATCCGGATTGGGCAATTCTTACTTAGCTGTTTCAGATTTTTTTTTACTGAGATCATTGAGAAAAATGTATTGACTTTGCCCACCAAGTTTTCCCAAAACTGTGCAATAATAACAATTCACACTATTGATTTCTGTTTCCAAATGAAAATTTTGTATTAGAGAACTTATCTTTTTACCACAATTCCCATATTGTTTTTTGGTACATAACAATTTTTTAAATAGAATTGGGATGTCGAGTTTTGATCCCTAACTTTTTATATATATATTTTTTTAGCATGAAGAGAAGAATCAATTCTGAATCTATTGCTCATGCAATATATACACTTATCTTTAGACTATATTTGGTGTGCCTTACTTCTTTTATTATGAGTAAGATTCTTGACTACTAAAAGAGTAGCATGATGGCATCACTAGTGAGAATGAATCTATTGATTAATATATATATTAGCTTTCCGTAATTGCCTAATAATTTTTTTGGAAATCGTGTGAGCGAAATTTGAAACAAGCTAATACAAAGAGTGTTTACTAGTAGTGAATCTTTAGTAATGGTTGCCATTTCTATACCATTTCTTCTGTTTCATCTTCCAGATTTGTTTGATTTTATAGGAACAAAAGTAGTTGAGCCGAAAATATAGTGCTCTGACAAAGGGATTTGGTGGCTTTCCTTTTCTTTTCATCTGTAGATGAGCGGCCACACATGGAGGTACCAGTGTATGTCTTCTTTTCACCAATTCCCAACTCTGTTCAGCAGATACAAATAGAGACCTTACCTTTGATCCAAGCAATTTGTCACTTCAGTTTATCACCTTAGATTAAATTTCTTACAGTGCTTACTGCAATACACACGAAAAAGAAAATAACTTTTTTTAAAAATAAAAATTATATTAGAGTAGAAATAGAAATCATCAATCATTTATAGTTTGTTACGTGTTATATTTAATGTTAATTAAGAAATTTGACTTTCAATGCTATATATTATTTGATTTCATTTGGATCACATTGTTTATGATATCCAAAAACAAAAATGGAAAAACTTATGGCATGCACATTATCATTAAATTAAATAAATATTTAACACACTCATTTGGATCACATTGTTTATGATATCCAAAACTAAAATGGAAAAACCTATGGCATGCACATTATCATTGAATTAAATAAATATATAACACACTCATCTCCTGAAACAACATTTTATAGTGCATTTTGCAAAATATATCTATAATTCTATTTTTTTGATATTTCTAGTAATAGAATTGATAATTGATTTAGCAATTTCTGGGATCTATCGGATATCCCATTTTATCCATTTTGAGGCCACAAAAAAAAAAAAAAATGAATAGAAAGGTTTTTGTTATTCATATATACTTTCTAGCTAGTGCCCTATCTTAGTGCTGTGATTCCAATCAGGAACTGGGTTTCGTAAATATAATCAATAGAATGTATAAGAAAATATAATTTTTTTTTTTAAAATAATAAATAATAATCTGATGTGGGTATTCATAGAAATGCAATTTAGATGAAGTGCTTTGAAAGTGGAATCCACCCCCTACAGATACAAACATTTCCATACATAATTTAAACTTAAATTTAAAATAAGAGTGTGTTTAAAATGATTGATTACATATTTTAAGAATAAAATTATAAAAAAAATAATATTCAATTTTTTGAAATAATCAAACATTTCAATAGTAATTTGGAGTAATGTTGTTCATCCGGAAACAATGAGAACAGAATTTGGAGACTATACGAAGGGTGGAGTTCCTTTTGGAGAGAATGTAGGCGTAGGGCCAATTCCAAAATAAAACGACAAAATTGATTTTCATGCATGTTAATTTCACCTAACCACGTTACAGCCTTAGGACTACAGGTTTGGCTCCCCCATAAAATTAATTAATTTTCTATTTCTATTTTCTTCTCTCATTTTATTTATTTTTTTAGTTTGCAAAAAAAAAAAATAATAATAATAATAATATTTTTATTAAAATAATTTTACTAGATTAATGAAATATCTCTGCATAATAAACGAATGTTAATTAATTTATCAGCATAGAAAAACTTATATTAAAATTATAAATTATTTTTGGATTTTCAACTATAAATTTAAAATTTTAAATGGAGAGCTTATATATATGATATATTTTTTAGACTATTTTAAAATAATAATAGCTTGGTTGAAGCAGCTGCTCAGAAGTGTCTCTATCTCTTGGGCTTTTAGATAAATATGAAATATCATGTCAAAATTAAAATAAGTAAAGAGAAGATAGTAAAGGACAAACTTGCAACTAATTAAAAATGAGAGAATCAAATAATGGGGAGCTACTTTGATGGTATTATGTATGCAATCTTTTTTTTCTTTTTTAGAAAAGACTGGGAGAGTAGGGATCACCTGTCGTTTGTCTTTGAGATTTTTGAATTTTTTTTTTAATATATAATGAAAAATAACTTTTGTCATCTTAATTTTTTTACAAAATTTTTTATTGACTGTAAAATTGAAAAATAAGATAAGCCACTGATTATTTGATGTATTTTGAAGGGTAATTTGCTGCATGGACGCACAAATTAAGTAGTGTACGTCTATGCGACCATTCAAAATTTTAACCTTTATGACATAATTGTGATGCTAATAAGTAATAATGACTTTTGAAATTCTAGAGCTGTTTATTTATTTATAATTTTATATCATTTTGCGGATTAATTCCCTGTCAATAATGTTATTATAACTTAATTATTGCATTTCGTGATTAAATTATATATTCAGTAAAAACTTATAAAATTAAATAACTATTAGTATTCAATAATAATCATATTATATTGAAAAGAAATAACCAATGCAAACAATACAACTAGTTATTAATTAAATAGTAATTTCAAGAGATAGGAAAACATGGAACTTCAGTTTCAGTGCATTTAGTCCATGAGTATGAATGTATGATTGGTGCTCGACGTGGGATGATAATATTAGCCTAATCAAATCAAAATAAGCTTTTTCCTTTTTTGCTTTTTCCCCCAAACATGCACTTTCATAAAAATTAAAAAAAAAATAATAAAAATTGATCTTGCTTTTGGAAAAAAAAATATATACAAATGCACTATATTTTATCATGTGCTAAGAAATTATGGGTTGTCACTTATCACGTATGTCATCTGCAATTGCTTTTTTGATTTCCCAAAAAAATTGCCACTTAAAATGAGTACATATACATCACTAGGAAAACAACATGCAATATTCGAATTTTAGGGTTCAAAAATATTTCATACCATGCACAATAATTGGACTAATAATACGATGGTTAAATGTAAATGTTAAAACTTTACATTCTTTTTAAAATTGTTAATGAAAAAAAAAATAAAGAGTAAAAATACATACAAATTCTTAATTTTTTTATATATATCGCACCGCTGCTTTTTATTTATTTATTATTATTTAATAGCTATATATTAACTTATTCATTGATTGAAATTATATATTTTCTTCTCAAGAGTTCTAAGAGTATAGATTTATATTCGGTTTATACATTAAAAAATTATCTGCTTGTTAGTGTTGATTTCAATAATTTAATTTTAATCAATAAAATCAATAAAATGAGAAGTAAATTCATTTTATTAAATTTAGCTCATTCTTAAATTTTTATATCAATTTTCTTATTAATTACTTTATTAAAGCGTTTGGCGAATATCATTGTTCACATAAACAATGATTTTATATAATAAAATGTAATTAATTTTGACTAAGCGATTTATAAGGATATCCTGATACTCGTAATATATAAAAGTGATAGCATCATAATACTTATTAATTGTACAATTAATGCATTGGTCACAATAATCTAAAAGGCCGGTGATACAGTCATGATATATATTATAAACTAAGTATTTTATTTTCCTTTAGAAAATGCAAATTACATAAAAGATACAATTTGAGACTTGAGAGGGAGAGGGAGAGGAAAACAAGTCCAATCATCCCTTTCACTCTTTAATAACTAGCTAGATTAATACATATTGGACATTAATTGCCAGAATATTAATTGATGGATTGACATTTATCCCATTAATTAATTCATTCTGTTGTTAGTTAAACAGTGTTGAAGACATCCTTTTCTTGATTCTTGATTTGCTGCTGTTTCTGTTTCTTGAAATCTTGATCTTGAACACCTTCATTCTTTTGTGCAGCAACTACGGCACTGTTTAACTCGCAGCAGACAGTTGCTACGTCAACAACATGTTCATTTAATTCATTAAGCGTTGGCTTCTCATCTAATGAGGGTTTCTTGGGATTTCTATAGACCACATACAGCACCATTTGGAGAATTCCAAATATAAACCCTAATATATTTGGAATCTGTACATGTTAATAAAAAGAAAATTAATAATTAGAGAACTAAAAAAGTGATATTAGATCTAATAATATGATTGATTTTCTCACTTCTTTAAAAGAGTAAGGACCAAAAACTTTTAAGTTCAAATTTCATTCATCATTTATGGGAAAGTTTTAACTAATTTGATGATGAGAGCCCATGCTATTATTTTGGACCATTCATTCTGCTTTAAATACATAAATAAATAAATAAATGATACTAGTTATTATATTAGTAATAATAATAAAAACTTACAGCAACGAAAAGGTCTTTCTTAAGAAAACCATAGAAGAACCACATGACTGCACTCAAAGTGAGGAAGAAGGATAAAGAGAAAGGCATGAACTCCACGCTCTTGGTTTTTATAACTTTTCTCTGCAGATTTATTTATAAAAATTACAATATAATTATTATAATTATAATTATGTTAATAAAATATTTATATTAAATTGAATTATGCATATAATATATTAATTTTTCTCACCACAATGCCAAGAGGTGCAACAAAAACGCAGAGAGCAAAAATCATACAAATCCAACCCAAAATTTTGACCCGTTTATCGCCTTTTGCTAGGAAGAGAGCTGCGATACATACGCTACCAAACCCAAAAACGTTGAACAAGAGGACAAGTTTCGTGGTCAAAATCTGCACCAAAATTACTAACTCATCAATAAAAATTATAATTATTGATATATAATATACTTTATAGTATTAATAATTAAATCATGAAATTAATACTTTACAGGATTAAAAAAGCTATAAATTCTATTGTAGGTAAATAATTAAGATAGATTTTTTTTTTTTGAGGAATAAACAATTATGTATGATTAAATTACTATTTTTTAAAAAATTTGTTAATTTATTGAACATTTAGTAATTAACAAGAAGTAAAGGTAAAATTGAAAAAAATAATTAATGCATATTCAATTTTTTAAAGCGACGTATGAAATAATAGAACAAAATAAATTTTTTAAAACCACGTTTGAAAAAAAAAAAAACGAAGAGAGTAACCTATACACGTACCCTATCCTTTTTGGTGGCGTAGAAAAGATAAAAAGCAATGTAAATAATTTCCATGAAAAATGTGAAGGAATTGATGGTGATGAGAAGGGTAGCATCATCTGCAAAAAGTGCATAGAACAGCCAAAGCATTGCACTAAACAAAGCAATCACATATGGAATTGATTGAAACCCATCGCTTGTTTTCTTCTTGCATATTTGATAAAATGTTGGCCTGTCGAGGTTGAGTCACATTAATTAATTACTGATAATTATTTAAGATCTACAACTTCAAACAAGTAATTAATACGTACAAGCTCAAATTAACACTTACATAGGAGCAAGGCAGACCAGAAAGGAGATAATGTTACCTAATTGGCACCAATAAGAAAACAATAATAACAGATCAGTAAATAAAAACTATTAGTGTTGTGCAATAAAAATTAAAATAATATCATAAGATATAAAATTAATTTATTTTAAGCAGTATCTTCTATTTCTAAATTAACGTGGCATTGATTATATATCTTGGAGATTACATTGGAAAAGCAGAATATGGTCAGATTAATAAGAAGGAGAAGAGACATTTATATTTACCTAAAAGACCAAAAAGAAAAACCCATGTAAAGTGTAAAGCCATATCTAATAATATAAGAAAAGGAAGTTTAATTCTCTTCTTAAAAAAAAAAAAAAAAAAAAAAAATTCAAAGTAGTTTTTTCAAAGACTGAAGAGAAACTCTAGCTTTGTTTTGGAATGAGAAACTAAAGCTGGGAATGAACCATTTATATAGGGAAATGAACAGAACACATAATTAAGTGGAATTACATTATTAATGACAGAAGTCATTACATCAGTGTACACAGTATACTTAGTACAGTTTCAGAAATGCTAAGGCCACGATTCTTCCAGGCAAAAACCTTTCCAAAAGAAGTCTAATAATTCCTCTAATTCCTACTAATTTAGCTGGTGCCATTCCTAGTTGCGACACAAAAATCTAGGGTTCTCCCTTTATATTTTTATATATTTTTTAAAGTTATAATTCCCTTTTTTAATTAATAACTCTCATTAAATACATAGAAACTCTCACCATACTAATAATAAAATGAGAAATTGGAACAAAAGTGTATATATTCAGAGGTGGATTTTTGTAAGGATATGAAAGAATCTTAACTCTCAAAAATTTAAAAAATTTAATAAATATTATATATATTTAATTTTTTAAAAAAAAATTAAATATATATAATATATATTAAATTTTTTAAATTAAAAAATTAAGTATATGTAATATTTATTAAATTTTGGAAAGTCACCCAATAATGAAAATATTTATTATAGTAAAATGAAATACTTTTGATTTTGTTCCTTAACTGTATATATTTAATACCATATATATAGTTTTAGTTGTAAGATTTAGAAATTAGACCTAATATTTCAATTTAAAAAGTATTATTATTAATTAATTAATGTATAAATAATTTGATGGTCCAGCATATGTTTCATGGCGTGAGAGACACCAACCATAGCAATAGACAACGTGACCAATTTTTTCTTTTTTTTTTTGAATGTTTTTAAAACCGGATCAGAGGTTGAACCGGTCTCTTTGTTGATTTGTGGTCCGACCGATTAAATTGGCCGATCCAACTTGAGAAAACTATATGATAGTTTTTTTTATTTTTTATTTTTTAATATTTTTTAAAACTTTCTTAAGCTCAAAACGGCGTAATTTTATACAAACTCTAATCCGACCGATTCAACGGTTTTTCTAGTTTGGAATGATCTTTTTCAGTTCACAATTTATCTGGTTTTTTTATAACTTAAAAGTTGGATCAGTGACCGGTTCTCCACTTTAATCGGTCTGACTGACTAGTCCGATCTGATTTTAACAACACTGTTTTTTTCATTCTCCCTCTAATATTAATTGATCAGGAAAAAAATAAGGGTGTTTTTGTAATTTTATAAATTATTTAAAAGTTTATTTTTTTTAATACAAGGGAGGGCTATAAGCCACAGAGAAACAACAAACAAAAACAAAATTAGAACATCACAGACCTCACACGTAGGGGTGTAAATGAGTTAACTTGTTTGCGAGCGGTTCGGTGTTCGGCTTGATAAAAACTCGTTCGCGTTCAGTTCGTTTTATAAACAAGCCAAACTTGAGCATTACTTTAAGGCTCGATGAATAAATGAGCCGAGTTTGAGTAAAGTTAAACTCGACTTGATTAGGCTCATGAATAGCTCGATTATAAGTTTGTAAACATACTCGTGAACAGGCTTGCGAATAGCTCAATTATAAGTTTGTAAACATGCTCGTGAACAGGCTCGCGAATAGCTTGATTAATAGACTCGTGAACAACTTGAATATTATTATTATTATTAACTTAATAATTTTGACACTCCAAAAAATATATTTTAATACTCCTATAAACTTTTTGATAATTCAATTTGACTAAAATATATATACTCCTCATTAACATAATCTAATATTTATTTATTATATAATCTAATATTCTAATATTTAAAAATATCTTTTTTATTAATTAATATTTTTGTAATATATGTAATGCTCAATTTCATGATTGAATTTTTTTTTTCACTTGAACATGATTAAATGCTTCATATAGCAATAGACAACATGTATTATTAAATGAGGTAAGTTTGAATATGATTTTAAAACTCGATTCAAAGCTCGAGTTCAGAAAAAAAATATAAAGCCAAGCCTGAATATGCTAAAGTTCGGCTCGGTACGACTCGATTACAGTCTTAGATAATATACATCATGAATGCCTCTAATATTAACTGAACATGACAAAAATAAGGGTGCTTTTGTAATTTTTATAAATTATTTAAAAGTTTATTTTGATGTATATCATCATGAAAGTAATACTTATTAAATTATAATCAATGAAGTATAATTTAGCTGGCTAAGGCCGAAGCTCTGAAATCTCTTAGTCTCATATTTTAATTCCATCTTTGTGTGAGGGGAATATTTATTTGTTTAGATTTGTTTATGCCCATATGAGATTGTAATATTTATAAGTTAAATACCTATGTTTTGATATTACTCATAAATAATATCCAAATTCATACGAATTTGTATATATAAAAAATATTAAGTTTTGAACTCCTCAAAGGTGAATTTGTGGATTAACTGCACAATCTCTAAGTTTGAGCTTATCATAACTCGTTTAATCAGATTTGATAAGGGATAAAATATACTAAATTGGATTATAAAGAAAGATGGGCTTGACCCAATCCAATATGCTTAACAGTTCAAAAGCGGTAAAAGACAAACCACCCTGAAATGGAGTTCGTTTCCAAATAGAAGGCAGAAAACATGCTAAATACCATCATAATCCAAACCGGTCAAGGTAATCCATACTTGATTCATACTAGGACTTATATCCTATAAATATCTCAAGAAATTAACCCTCTCAGGTACATGCACTAATACACAAGCAATACAATACATTGTCCTCAATATTCCAAATCGAGTTAATCATCTAACTTGATCATCAGAGTGGCTTTGCTAGGCACCTTGCCTAGTCCACCTGACTCTTGCTTCTTCTTACATTTCCAGAGATCCTAGAAATTCTCAAATCCACGCAGGGGTGGAAAACCATGTTGAAACTCATGTCACTCCGCCTGGACGAATCTCAAATACTAATGTAGCATCCACGCTACAACAATTGAGTGCCATAGTCTCAATCCAGAGTGGGAATAAGTTTGTTCTATTAACTCCTAAAGTTATGTCAGCTTTGCAATTGCTATTGAGCACCTTGTAGACCCCACAAACTACTCCGGTAATCAATACTCAGGGAAATACCGAAGTAGTACCAGGAGCAGATTTTACTCGAAGACTTGACTTCGAAGAAATACCACCAGAAACGCGAAACCAAGATCGTGTAGTTAAAAGGAGTAGGGAAAATGTAAGATCAGAAATAGTTAGACTTAGGGATAATGCTGAAAAGGAAAATCCCAACCAAAGGCAAAGTGATTAGACAACTAGCAGAAAATCGAGGTAGAGAAGGCCATCCTCGGCGCTCAAATGGAGATGATTCAGACAGCCAAAATAATAAGTCGAAAGAAGGAAAGCAGTCCAGGAAAAGGGCTAGAAAGGATAGAGAATCTCTCTATGAGTCTTCCAGCCAAGAAGCAACTAGCCAAAAAAGGAATGAGGAGATAAAAGAGACCCTTCAAAAGCTTTTAGAAGAAATTATTGAGGATAAAAATAAAAAATCCATAGACAAAAATCTCAAATTAACTCTAAAATATCCTTTCACTAGATCTATACAAGAATACAGGATGCCCAGTAAATTTAAGCCCTCAAACCTGAAGAAATATGGTGGTGAAACTGATCCAAGAGCCCATGTTATGGATTACAAACATACGGTAGAGTTGCAGATTGGAAGTGATGAGGTGTTGTGCAGAGCTTTCAGAGGGTCTCTAGAAGGAGCAGTCACTAGGTGGTTCGATAGCTTAGAAGAAAAAAATATTACTAATTTTGGGCATCTTGCTACTCAGTTCATGCAAAGATTTGCAGCAAGTATACCAGTAGAAAAGTTAACACAATGTCTTGAGGTCATAACACATAAAGAAGGAGAGCCCCTGAGGGACTATGTAGCTCGTTTCAATAGAGAAGCCTTGAAAGTTACACAGCTCGATCATCCCAGGACAGTAGAGGCCCTGCAAAATGAAACTTTTCATACTGATTACTTCAAAACCCTATGTAGACATGCACTTCGCACTTTAGAGGAAGCCATGGCCATTGCCTAAAATATATCAAGCAAGATGATGCCTATTCCTTTAACCAATTTGCCAAGAAAAGAAGGGCTAATGAAGATTCCAAAGTGGAGAACAAAACCATAAATCTAGAAGAGTCTAACAGGGGAAGTCAAGGAGGAAGAAAAAATGAGAGATGTAGGCCACCTCGCATCTTAGACTTAACTAAGTTGACTCCACTCAGTACGAGCCCGGCAAAAGTTTTTGCAACTTTTAAATATCAAGATATCTGGGCTCGCCCTCAACCAATGTTTACTCCACCAAATAGATGGAGTAAAAATAAATTCTGCTTGTTCCATAACACCCATGGTTATAATACCAACGATTGCAGACAGTTACTGGAAGAAATCGAGAGATTAATCAACTAGAGATACTTGAAATTTTTTGTGAAAAATGGCAATGGAAATCAAGGCGAAGCAAACAATGATAAAGGGAAGCCAATTATCAATGAAGGGTCGGCAGGAGTGATTAATTACCTGACCGGTGGACCAGATGAAGTAGCAATAAGCAGAAATAAGTGTAAAGCTTCCCAAATAAAGAGTGAGGAGCCTGAGTTTGTCTTTTGGAATGGAAGTTCAGTACCGACTAGAAGTGGAGATGGGAGCCAAATAACACATCCTCACTCAAACTCATTAATCATTCAAACAGTGGTAGCTAATTTCTTGGTAAAAAGGGTGCTGGTAAATAATGGCAGTTCGGTAAACCTACTCACAGTCGAAGCATATGCCAAAATAAGGCTCAAAGAAAGCGATCTAGAGGATATCGAAAACCTAGTTCGCACTCTTGATGGAACAAAAATACCATCGGTTGGGATCGCAAGGTTACCTATCACGGTAGGTTCTACCCCAGACTGTGTGACAGTAATAGTGAATTTTATGGTGGTAAGATTACCACAAAACTATAACATAGTGTTTGGAAGGCCTCTCCTTTATGATTTTGATGCCTCAACCAACATCAGACAACTCAAAATGACCGTCCCCAAACCAGATGGGAGAGAAATATGTGTCTATGGGACACAAGACTGAGGAGAGCTAGAGAGGAAGAAACAAAAAAAGGCATCCACCTCGTGTTTGTCAGAAGAGGTTGCTCTGGTTGAACCAGCATACATAATTTCATAACAGAGGACCGAACCAGTAGAAAAATTAGAGAAAATACCAATAGGAGGAGAGAGATCGAAAAAGTGCCTATTAATTAACTCCTCTCTAAATAGGGAACAAAAGCATCAAGCTCACCAATTCTTACTAGATTGTTTATCCAGCTTCGCATGGTCTTCAGATGAAATAAAAGGGGTAGATCCAGACATCATCATTCACCATCTCAATGTTGATCCCTCATATAGACCGATAAAATAGAAGAAAAAATGTTTCGGTCCAGAAAGACAAGCTGTGATAGATGAAGAGGTTGACAAATTAATGAAAGCTGGGTTCATCAGAGAAGTGCAATATCCAGACTGGCTCGCTAAAAAAGTCAAATGAGACATATAAAATCTGTGTAGATTTCATAAACCTTAATAAAGCATGCCCAATGGATTCTTTTCCTTTACTCATGATTGACAAGTTGGTAGATTCAACAGCTGGATATGGATACCTATCTTCATTAGATACAAAACAAGGATACCATCAAATCAGAATGTGTCCAAGTGACGAAGAGAAGACTTCATTCATAACTGAAAAAGGGACTTATTGTTACATCTCTATGCCCTTTGGTTTAAAGAATGCAGGAGAAACTTATCAAAGGTTGGTAAACAAAATGTTTAAAAACCAGTTGGGGAAAAACTTAGAGGCATATGTAGATGACATGATAGTTAAAAATAGAAGCTTCGAAGAGCACCTCAAGGACCTAGACAAAGTAATTAGGGTCATGAATGAGTATGGCATAAAGTTGAATCCAGAGAAATGCGCATTCTTCATACAGGGAGACAAATTTTTAGGGTATATGGTGAGTGAAAAGGGAATCGAACCAAACCCTGACAAGGTAAAAGTAATATTAGATATGGAAGCACCTTGCAATAGAAAGGAGGTACAGATGTTAACTGGAAGAATCGTTGCTCTAAGTCAGTTCCTGTCTAGGTCAGCTGAAAAATACCTTCCCTTATTCAAGAATTTGCAAAAAACAGCTACCTTCGAGTGGATCGAAGACTGCCAACATGCCTTTCATCAGCTAAAAATATTTCTTAGCTCAGAACAAGTGCTAGGCCGACCTTTGCCAGGAGAAGAAGTACTTATCTATCTATCCGCCTTAAAGTAAGCTATCAACTTGGTTTTGGTCAGAGAAGAGGGATCAATACAAAGGCCAATATACTACTTCAGCAAAGTGCTACATGGGGCCAAATTGAACTACTCGCCCATAGAAAAGATAGCATATGCCTTGGTGTTATCAACCAGAAAATTCAAAATTTATTTGCAAACACACCAAGGCATAGTAGTAACCGACCAACCACTACAAAAGACACTACATAAGCCAGAGACTTTAGGGCGAATGTTGTGTTGGTCGGTTGAATTAGGTCAATATGAGTTACAGTATCGAGCTAGATCAACCATTAAAGCACAAGCACTTATAGATTTTATATCTGAATGTTCCTTTGATACCGAAGTCCCAAAAACTGAAGCAGAGGCAAGCACAAGAAAATCAAACCCAAAGGAACAAAATTCAGAAGATGAGCTAAATTGGGAGTTATTTGTTGATGGGGCTAGTAGCAGAGAAGGGTGTGGCATCAAAATAGTCCTGAAAAATGAACAAGGATTCATAGTAGAATATGCTTTGAAACTTGGATTCGAAGCAACCAATAATATTGCAGAATATGAGGCAATAATCCAAGGGCTAATGTTCGCAGATTACCTTCGCTTGACATCGCTCAAAGTTCATAGCGATTCTCAGCTTGTCATTGGACAGATAAAGAAGGAGTTTAGGCCAAGGAGCGCACCATGATCAAATACCTACAAAAAACAAAAGGAATAATTTAGAAGATGGTAGATAAAGGTGTCAAGCTATGATTCTGTAAGATCCCAAGAGACAAGAATAATAGGGCAGATAGCCTCTCTAAACTTGTAGCAATACACCGAATCGAACTACCACAAAATATCTTTATAGGGACTATAAGATGTCAAAGCATTCAAGAAGGAGAAGAGGTAATGGAGCTGAATGAAGAACTGACATGGTTGGATCTAGTTAAAGCCTACCTAGAAAAAGGAGAACTACTACAAGACCCTAAAAAATAAAATTATTTATTCCCTCAAAAACGCTAAAGTACTGAAAACCGAAGATAAAAGCACTTAAAGGCAACTCTTTGTTGAGAGAGTGAAAGACCTAGGAAAGGCTAGGCGAAAGACCACGAGGCAGAAAGACCTAGGAAAGACTAGGCGAAAGACCGCGAGGCAAAAAGACCTAGGAAAGGCTAGGCGAAAGTATGCGAGGCAACTCTCTGTTGAGAGAGTAAAAGACCTAGGAAAGGCTAGGTGAAAAACCGCGAGGCAGAAAGACCTAGGAAAGGCTAGGCGAAAGTATGCGAGGCAACTCTCTGTTGAGAGAGTGAAAGACTTAGGAAAGGCTAGGTGAAAGACCGCGAGGTAAAAAGACATAGGAAAAGTTAGGAGAAAGACCGCGAGGCAAAAAGACCTAGGAAAGGCTAGGCTAAAGTCCGCGAGGTAACTCTCTGTTGAGAGAGTGAAATACCTAGGAAAGGCTAGGCGAAAGAACGTGAGACAGAAATACCTAGGAAAGGCTAGGCGAAAGTCTGCAAAGCAGCTCTCTGTTGAGAGAGTGAAAGACCTAGGAAAGACTAGGTGAAAGAACGCGAGACAGAAATACCTAGGAAAGGCTAGGCGAAAGTCCGCAAAGCAGCTATCTGTTGAGAGAGTGAAAGACCTAGGAAAAGCTAGGCGAAAGTCCGCGAAGCAACTCTTTGCTGTGAAAGGAAATGACCAAAGAAAGTGCGAAGTGAAAATTCATGAGGTAACTCTCCATTAGAAGAGTAAAGCACCTAATCCCATACAAAATGGATAAGCACGAAGTGACTCTTTAAGAATAAAACAAAATTCCTATTGAATAAATAAAAAAACCAAGTGTCAAGACTCAGTAAACAAACACGAGGTGATTCTCTATTGAGAGAATAATAATCTTAGTAGAACAAGTGATCAGTTCAAGGATAACAAAGATAGCAAGAGAAATTAAGTACGATTCAAGAGAATAAATCAAAACTACATAAAAATGAAAATTTACAAAGTAGTAAAAAGAAAAATAGAATTATACATATATATATAAGAGACAAAAAAATATCATAAGGCAGGAGGATGCTTTTGAGAGCTTGGGACGGCTAGAGGAGTCGAAGTAGAAGTAGGCCGGACTGAACTAGAAGAAGCAGGAGACGAGGCCAAACCAGAAGGGACAAATACCCGCTTCGGTACATAAAGCAAGGACCTCCGGGAACTTTGCAGCACAAGCATCAATGGCCATATTATAGAAATTGATGGCTCTTACTCCGGAATCCAAAGCTAATCAACATTTGTATTCAAAAGAAGCTAGGAAGTCGCGAATAATAGTAGCCTTCTCTTCATCAGCCTTTTTGCGAAGACATTCAGAACTGTTAAGCTTGTCCTTAAGGTCGTCGATTTGTTTCTCAGCAACTTCAAAATTCTTCATCAGTTCGGGATAGTCTTTGGCCTGCTCCCTAAGGTCGGACATCTCATCTTTCAGCTTCTCAGCTCCAGATCGAAGCTCCTCTATGATCTTCTGACGGTCCAGAAGATCAGAGTCCTTGCTCTTCATCTTAGCCTCAAGATCTGATAACTTAGCATTCAAGCTCGCAGATTGTTGCTCCAAGTCATCTGATTTTTGGGTAAAGAGACCTTTGAAGTGGTCTCTCTCCCCTGATATCTTCTTCATATCAGCTTGCAAAGTCTCCAGCTCATCCATTTTCTTCTTCTTCTTCTCCTCCAGAGTAGTTCACAGGGAAGAAATCTCAGAGTTAAGCTTCCCTGCCACCTCTTGATTAGAAGATTTAAGGGTTAAGATTACAACATTTTGTTTATTTATAATATCCTGGTTGGTGGAAAAGGACCTTCGCACCGCAGAATGATACCAGGCGAATTCGTTCAGTTTTTCTCCAAAATTTTTATTCAGCTTTGTCAACTGGAAAATAAAACAAAAGCAAATAAAGATTAGAAATGAGAAGGAAGAAGTAAGAAAGGCACAGGAATAGATGGATAAAAACATACCTTGTCGAGAGTTGACTCAGAATCCACTAATAACTGCTCAGGAAAAGCATACTCCATAACAAAGGAAGCTTCATCCATTGCATGTTTGGTAGCAGATGAAGTTCCCTCATTCAAAATCCCATCTTGGGGTGGTGAAGGTACGAACTCGGTTTGGGGCACAGGCTCCCTCGCGTCGACCTCATCAGTTTCAGGTCTCGAGAGGACCCCGGTTTCAACATTACCAGGGACTTCATCCCCCACGGGGTCCCTTACAGCCTCCACATCTTCCCCTCCTTCCCTAGCAATTACCGAGGCAAGCATTACATCATTTGCCTCAACTTGGAAAAGTAAGTCAGAGTCAGAGATAGGAATAGCAGAGGAAGGAACAAAATTATCAGCTTGCTCCATCTGATCCATAAAATCGTCTACGGAGATGTTTTAAGGAGGAAGGATGGTGGGAGTTGTCAGAGTAACCCTTTTTGAACTCTCAATCGTTGGAAGAGATAAAAAGAAAATTAGCACAAAACAAAAGTGCAATACATAAACAGAAAAACAAATAGAAACATGCAAAAACCTAATAAATTGAAGAGATCGTCACAGGAAAATGTTGGATGAGTCCCAGGATGAACGAAAAACATACCTAGCTCATAGGTCGGATCGGCAGCAGCCACAGGCTCGCTGACTAAGGCAGTTTCCAAATGTCTAACCTCATCAACGATTAGACGAGGTGGAACCCCTTCGCGAATTCGCTCCACTATCACATAAAAAATGGCATCATTAACGAGTTGATTTCTGAAAGGATCAGAAGTAGTTCATTTAGAAGAGGAAGAGGAGTCACCTGCAGATTTGTGGACAAGCTAAAAAACTGGAAGCCCGTCCTCGCTATCACTTGAAAATAGTAATAGGCAGATATTGAGGAGGAATGGTTGCGAGAGCCAAGGTGGTGTCAGTAATTAGAGCTGCCTCACCCACAGGTCTCGTTGTCGAAAAAGTCTCAACTATTGATTTGGCCATGGGAGTAGCCTTGACGATTGCCTTGGTTTGAGAAGAACTGGTGGTAGCCGCCTTTACCAATCTTCTCTTCTTTTTGGGAACGGGCTTGAGTTGAAGAAAAGATTTTCTATTTTCCCCCACAAAAGGCTCATTGCCCCAGTCATTAGTATTGGTAGTGCGAAGCTTGCCAGTTCGCTCCACCAAAATGGGGAGGAAGGCAGCCTCGTTATAAGGTGAAGGGGCCAGGCCTTTTGACATATCGTGAATTTTCTTATAGGTATTGTCTTTGTTGGTAAGTCAGACAGCAAAAATTAATATATATCAATTAAAGGTAAACTCAAGAAGAAAAAGACGATGTTAGGAAGAGGTGAAAACTCACCTCTAATGACCTTAATGACTAGATGCATAGTCTTACCTCGTGCATCCTTGATACGAGAATCGAAGTCAAGCTTCCTCATATCATAGGAATAGTTGTCCTTTATAAGGGTCTCCATCGCAATAATCTCTTCGGGCAAAAGGTTCATAGGGATATCGGGGAGACTGTAAACAGCAGGAACTTGGAGGGCACCTCAAAAGCCGTAGCCCTCACCACTTTGGAATTGCTCCTTAATTACCATTGTGGCAAATTTAGTATGCCAGTTATTCACCTTATTAGGCTTATTCACAAACAGATTGCGCCCAAGCTTCGAGCCGGTACACCATACTCACCGGTCACTTGAACGAATGAATTTGAAGAAGCATTGGAACATCCTTGTAGTAGGACGAAGACCCAAGGCTTTACAGATCACCTCGAACTGATGAAGGTCTTGAATCGAGTTGGGTGAGAGCATCATTGGGTTAATACAGAAGTAATTGAAACATTCCACCAAAAAGAGAGATGGTAGAAACCTCAAACCAACCTGTATTTGATGGTAGAAAAAGATAATATGATCATTGGTTTTAAACATCTTAGTAGTCTCAGGAATGTTGGGATTAGCAAAAATTTTGTCAAAAGATTTGGAAAAATCAACTGCGAATCTCTCATGGTCTTCTAAATTCTCTGCAAACCCACTTAGATCTGAGTTCTTCAGAGTGGAGACGACATCCCCCAAGCATTTACCAAATTAGTTTTAATATTCTGGTAGGAATTTTCATCTTTTTTGGGGGCCATTGCAACGTAAAGAAGAAAGAAAATAAGAATGAATGAAAGTAGGTAGGAACTGAGAAAGCAAAAGAGAAGAAGAAGATTTATGGAAAATTTGAGAATGTAAGGAGTTTCAAAAGATGAAGAAGAAAGGGTTTTAAAAAAAAAAAAAAAAAAAAAAAACCTTAGAAAAATGCTCTGATTAATCATTTCAAAAATAAAATAGGCGGCAGAGATAGAATGTGACCCTGGGACTTTAGTGCTAGGATTGTGCCACGTGTGTAAAAGGTACCTCAGCATTAAATGACTGAACTTTGGACAGGCACGAAAAGATATGCCGTGGACTTTTGAGATTCTAAACAAAAATTAAAGCCTCGAACCGAAGTAAACTATACACTGAGGCAAAAAGAACCAGATCATCCAAATATTAAAATGAAGAGCCGAACTGTTTCAACCGAAGTCCGCAAAAATCCTAACTTCGCTGAAACAGGAGGGTCACTGATAAGGGACAAAATATACCGAACTAGGTTATAAAGAAAGATGGGCCCGACCCAATCCAATATACTTAACAGCCCAAAAGCGGTAAAAGACAAGCCACCCTGAAACGGAGTTCGTTTCCAAATAGAAGGCAGAAAACATGCTAAATGTCATCCTAATCCAAACCGGTCAAGGTAATCCATATTCGACTCATGCAAGGACTTGTATCCTATAAATACCTCAAGAAATTAACCCTCTCAGGTACATGCACTAATACACAGGCAATACAATACATTGTCTTCAATCTTCCAAATCGAGTCAATCATCTAACTTGACCGTTGGAGTGGTTTTGCTAGACACCCTGCCTAGCTCACCTGACTCTCGCTTCTTCTTACAGATCACACCAACTCACACAAACTCAAGTAAGATTGAACGATTCTACCTCGGTCGGAATTAACTTCATCAGGATTCAATTCAAAATGCAATTTATTTTATTCGACTCGAAATATTATTTATTTAATCTGAAATAAATTGATAAACAAATATAAGCTTTTTGAAAAATTTCAAAATTAATTTAAAAAAATTAATAAAAGAAATACAACTTAACCGTAACTTGCAAATATGATGAGTGAAAAAAAAAAAAAAAAAAAAAAAAGACATTAAGCAGTGGTGATACTACATTCAGCGAGAAGCGAGCTGAAGATTTCTCATAGGTTCAAAGTATGACAAAATTCAGCAAGATAAAAGGAAAATTTTCTTTTCGCTGGAGTGGGATCTTTTAGCAACTATCTAACTATAGGTTGAAATTCAAATAACAATGTGGTAAAAATATAATTACTATGAAATTTATTATTAGATGTTTTTTTTATAGTTATTTTATTTTTAACAAAGTGAACTTACTTTATTTTATTTACCATTGCAAAAATAATGGTTCTTTTATAAAAAAAATCACAATTTTCTTATATTTTTTTCGTAAATTAAACTATTTTTTCGTAATTATTCTTAATTGTGAAAAAAGTTTTAATTTTATGAAAATATAACTTATTTTGTGTAAAATAATAATTTTATGAAAAAGTTTCTAAATTAACAAAAAAGAAAAATAATTTCATAATTGCGAAAAAAAATGTCTCTCTTACAAAAAATCACAATTTTCTTATATTTGTTCGCAATTTTTCTTAGTTACAAAAAAATTTTAATTTTACAAAAATATGATTTATTTTGTATAAATAATAACTTTACGAAAAATTCATAAATTAACAATAAAAAGAAAAATAATTTCGTAATTAGGAAAAAAATCGCTCTCTTACGAAAAATCACAATTCTCTTATATTTTTTCGTAAGTAAAACTATTTTTTCGTAATTATTCTTAATTGCGAAAAAATTAATTTTATGAAAATATGACTTATTTTGTGCAGAATAATAACTTTAAAAATAAATTCCTAAATTAACGAAAAAGAAAAATAATTTCATTAATTTTATTTTATTTCGTTAATTTCATTAATTTTATAAAGTTAATTTCATTTATTTCTTAAAGTTAATTAATAAAATTATTCTGTTAATTTCGTAAAGTTAATTAATGAAATTATTTCGTTAATTTCGTAAAATTAATTATCAAAATTATTTTTCTACTTCATTTCGTTAATTTCATAAA
>CATKHJ010099582.1:0-41780 GCA_949750685.1 Vernicia montana | reverse complement strand
GAATCACTAGGAATGTGAATATGATATATGATGGATGAGCTTTGACTGGTGTATGACAGTTCAGGAGCTTGCTCATCGCTCACTGCTGCCAGTCGGGTCGCTGCATGGCTTCGGCCAGGGACAGCTGGTACCCTATGTATTGGATATTATGAGTACTTTTCAGTTGGACTCAGAGAGCCAAGGTGGGGGATCGGCTCCCCGTATTGATGTTAGTGTGATCCTGTGGACTGATTCCCATCCATATGTGTGATTATATGATTAATTGTTTATGTGACACGTTGCATTAGCATTTTCAGCATTCGAATGACACGTTATATTGATAACTATATAATTCATTGAGTTGAACGCTCACTCCTGTTCACCAATTTTTCCCAGGTTGCAGGTTGAGCTTGAGAAGTAAATTATGTTGATTTATTCCTGCCTTTCATCATTCGGCAATGAAAAGCATGTTATTATTCAGATATGTAATTAATTTCATATTATGTTGTATTTTTTAAGTCTAGCACTCCGCATTGTTATTTTGACAGTTGTAATTTTATTTAGAAGTATGTCTTTAGTGTATGATGAGTTTTGAGGTGGTCAGAGACTCCTCATCATAGATGTTATAATATTTTTTTTCGTTGAGCAGGAACCTGTTGATGAGACTATTATTAATAATATTATTGAGATAAATGTCCTGAGTGGCATTGATGTGAATTAATAAGAATGTTGGTATGATAGAGTTGACAGCCCTGTGTGGCTTTGATGTGATATTTTACCAGATTCTGCTTAACAGGTGGGCCCATAGCCCTTGGTTTGTGACAGTTACAGCTGTCACTTTGCAGTTTGTCGTTTATTGAGCAGTCAGGCTTACTACGGGTTCCGGAAGCCTTAAACTTTCCCATTCCCTAGTGCCGGTCACATGCCTTCGGGTTCGGGGCGTGACACCAAGTATAATTTTACATGGGTAATTTTGAAAAAAAAAATTGAGGGGTGGGGCCAGGCCCCCCTACCCTTACACCTAGCTTCGTCCCTGCCTCAACATATGACTAATACATATTGTGGTCTCTTAATTTAATTTTGTAAAGAAAATATCACTAACGTTATATAAACCATTTCATAAAGTCTTTCAGCCCAAATTCCGTCTTTTTTCCTAACGGAAAGCTGACGTGGAGATCACATAAGCATTTTTTAATCCCAAAAATGCCACATCAAACAACTCAAACTTAAATTCGTTATTCTCTCATGCGCTCTCAGCTTCCTTTTCTCTCTGCCTCGTTTACATGCCCATTCTCTCTCTAACAAACCAAATTAAAACCCACAAAACCCAATCCATTAAACCCAAAAAAAAGGAACAGAAATCAAAATTGAAACTCACATGGATTCAAAGAACCGAAGCCGAGGATGAAGGGAGTCAACAACGACTTTGATTCTCACAAATCCAAAACCGCTCTGATTCTCACAAATCCAAAGGCGCAGATTCTCAAAAAAATATCAAATACCACTGAGTTCTCAAAGCTATCAGATGACGTCGTTCTCAACATCTTTTTCAAGCTCGAAGATGATCCCCGGAACTGGCCTCGCCTTGCTTGTGTCTGCAATAAGTTCTCCTATCTCATTCGCAACATCTATTGGAAGGCTAAATGCAACAAAACCTTTCTCGTTGTTGTCAACAATCTCTTCTATGCCTCTAATGCTTTTGTTCCCGGAAGTTAGTTTGATGATGTTGTTAAGGCGGGTGGAAATTTCTCTGGTAATTAGACAATGGAAGGAACATGACAGATAATTACTTGCTGTTAGAGTTTGACTGAAAGCTTTTTTTGGAATTACTAAGTACTAAATTTCATTAGTTAATAATCTTTTAAGATTAATTTACAAATTTTAATTTAGCATAGTGCATGAAGAAGTTGGCACTCTCTGCAAATTTGATCATAACATAATCAAACAAATCTAAATCCAAAATTGATGCTTTGTCTTTTTTTTTTTTTCTCTTTTGACAAGCATAGCAAACTCACTAGGTACATGGGTAATTTTATATAAAAGAATTGTCACTAAGGATGGTATTAGAAGCTACAACAAATTGAAGATTTACAAAATTTATTACTCCAGTCTCCAGGTACATGAGTAATTTTATATAAAAGAATTTTAAGTCAATGGTTCCAACTTTACCAAAGCTTCGATAGTTTTGATGTTGGTTTCTTCCTGCAAATTAAGCATAAAATAAACTACCATATAAGACAAAATGAAATTGGGGCTTTTTTAAGGGCATCCCATGATTGGCAGACACTGGTGCATTTCAACAAGCACTTGGTGGGCAATCTATACAAGATTTCTTCGATCACCTCCTCCATCTTTTGCAGCCACCACTAAAAGTGTTTAATTGTTGAAATTCAAGACGAAAGGAATCAAAAGTTTTCAAACCCAACTCAGTGATAAATCAATCGAGTCCAAACCAGGTCCGACCCTCCCTAACTCGATAAATCTCTCAGAGATTCAATGTAACCAGTTAATAAAGATTGCGGCTGAAATTTGGCTAAAAGACTAGTGGCACGAAGTCTGAAGAGAAGAAGAAGAAAGAATTTGATCTTGAGCTAGTGAAATAGATATACGAGGTAGAGTTGAAGGTGAACGAGGGAAGAAAGCATGTGCCATTGCAGAGAGTGATGATTTTGGAAGTTAGAGAACTACCTATGGCCTGTTTGATTAGATGTGTTGTTGTTCTTAGATTGTTGATACTCAGGCGAGGCTAAGGCTGAGGTTGATCGGTCATCGCCAAATTGATTTGATTTGCTTAATTTCTTTGATTTTTTGGAGAGATTTATTATTATTATTATTATTATTTTGTTCTTTTTGCTTTGATTTGTTTTTTGATGTTGGCGTGGTGTTGTGTCGTGTCGTGCTTTGAGAGAGAGAGAGAGAAAGAAGCTGAGAGCGTGTGAGAGAAAAGAAAATTTAAGTTTAAGTTGTCTGATGTGGCATTTTTGAAATTAAAGAATGCTTATATAGCCTCCACATCAATTTCCCGTTAGGAAAATTGACTGAATTTAGACTGGAAGACTTTTATGAAAGGATTTATATAACGTTAGTGATATTTTCATTACAAAATTGAATTAATGGACCATAATATATATTAGTCATATGTTGAGGGACCATGAATGAAATTAACCCTTAGTCTAACACATTAAAACTACATTTGTTATACAATATAACATAATCAAATATATTATTAATATAAATGTATTTAATTATATTATATTATATTGTATTACGACCTACCAAATATAGAATGAAAGTCTTCACTTTGAGTTCTGACGATGCTATTTTTTAATATTATATATGATGCTAAAAATTTAATTATTTTATATCAAATAAATACTAATTTATTTTTGTCGGTTGATACATTTACCCATCCGCACAGAGAATGACATCCTTTACCTGTAGCTAGGCTAGTGAGGCTGCAAATAAAAAAATTAAAAAAAACGATTCTTCCCTTCCTTTTGCAATTGAAACCGAAAGAAGAGAAAAAACTCTTCACTTTGCCTAAATCCCGACCTTTTCATTCACCCTGGTTTTTTTTATTTAGTCCTTTTTGTAGTTTCCCTTTGATTGTAAATTAGTTTTGCAACATCTTGGTGTTCCTTTATCAGTAACATCAATGGATAATTGGAGAAAGTTTATCTATTTTGACTATAATGATAATGGATTATCAGAAAAATTGATTACATTTTAATTTTAGATGTGGATGAATGTTAAAGGTTTCAATTTTAGTGGTAGTGAAAGTGTTGAACTGCTCTAATCAAAATTTATTATTATTATTATTATTAGGTCTAATATATTTCAATGATGAGCATTCCAAGTGTTTGTTAAAATGTCTCATTGAATTTTTTGATGGTTAAATTGCTAACAATTTTAAAATTTTCATATTTTGTAGATGATTGTATTGTCTTTATGTTCCATATAATTACTATATTTGATTCTTCAAATACAATGTTTGAGGTAATTTCAATTGGCAAATAAAAAATTCATGATTATTGGTAACTTTGCATTCTCCATTTGATGGGAGCTAGGAGCATGTTGGGTTCAACATTTGTAAAATCAGGCTTCAATAAAACTGACTCTAATATTAAATAAAGGAATTTTTTTTTCAACAACAAGTAAATAGGTTTATCTCATACACCAAATCAATGAGATATTTTAGTTAATATGATTTTTTTTGTCTATTTTTGTCTAATGAAAATATATCGATACTTTTTTTTATTTTATATATTCTTATTTCATTGAATTGTTGTATGCATACAGTGTAGATAAAATGTTTTTTTTTTGTTATAAATAAATTATTATATGTGCATATTACTTAAATATTCTTGAGTGTATATTTTAGAGAGATTATAGTATAAGATTATTTTAGTAATGTTGTATATATCAAAACTCTAGCTATTCATTTATATAAGGGAAGTTAAGGTTAATCTAATAAAAAGAGTTTCGAGCCTATTTTTTCTCTACCTATTTTTTCTCTATATATTTTTTTTTTCTCTTTTTTATTTTTGATCCACTGTATTAATAAGCCGATTTATTAACAATTTTTTTTTTTTCAAATTTATGTGTTAGTGCTTATTCAATTTGTATGTATGGTACACGTTAGTTGGTGCTTATTCAAATGTTGGGTTCAACATTTGCAAAATCAAGCTTGAGGGAAAACTGACTTGTTCAGCATTATTAATCATGAATGAAGGGTACAAGCTGGCATCATTAACAAAGGTTGAGTTGGAATTACTCAAGGAAAATATCATAAATGCCTACAATTCCAAATTTAATGCCACACTTTTGGAGACTATTGCAAAAAATATTCAAACTACAATGTAGGCAAGAATTTTTCACAAAGAAAAGCTCATTTTATTGGAGGAACAAAGAGTTTCACATGAACATGGTCTTAGTAGGGTTGGCAATGAAGTACAATGAGATGTTTGTGGCAAATGGGGTTCCCCTTCTGCTGCACCAGTTGTAATGTTGGATTTATTTAATATTCAGTAACAAATGAAGTTCTTCTTTCAAAATAAAAAATAAAAATAAAAAAATAATCTAAATTATCTTTAGGATTGAGATGACAAATTCAAATCACAATTTGAACTAAATTACTAGAGGATACAAATTAGAAAAATATAAAAATATTATATATAATTTTTTGGAAAAAAAAAATACATACATTAACATCAATTTTCTTATAGGATTTTTTAAATTTGAAATTAGAGATGAAATGCAAGGAATGGAATGCAATTTTTGGAATATAAGATTTCTAAAAAAAAATTATCTTATTTGTAAGTAATCCTTCTATTCCATAATAATTGTTATTTTAGAGAATTTTTTTTCAAAATAATTATTGATTAGGAATTTAACAAGGTATTTATTATTTTTTTCAATTCTACCCTATTTTATTTTTCCATTAAATGTTTACATTAATAATTTTTATTTCTTTATATTAAAAAAAATATTTTATTTGAATTGCCTTGGTGCTGTACTCATACAAGTGGCAAAACTGGAGAACAATTAGTAAATACTAATAATAGAATGTTAAAAGAACTGATAAGTGTATTTAAAGATTTTAAATTGGTGGGATTCTATATGCCATTTTCCTTAGCTATTCTTGAAAAGCCTGACAGAATAGCTAGCAGATATAACGTGTTATTTGCCAAATGTATTCAAGTTTTGTCGTTTCACTAATTTCTTTTATATATAATTTTCTATCTGTAAAACTCTTCCTTGGTACACTTATAGTTTGATGAGAGACAAAAATGGTCAATGATATGATGAGCCTGAATTAAACTTAAAAGCTCATTATATACAATATTAATACAGAAATATGAGAAAGTGAAAACTGAATACAAAGGCCCAAGAGAGGAAGCTCAGAAGGTCATTCTCTACCGCCTTAAGACGAAGATACTACTTCGCCAGGCACTAAAGCTCTTCGCCCTTCTTATCATAAATGCAGCTTATTCAGCAAATTTTATTAAGACAGCTGATGTCACAAAACACCTATGTCACATTGCTTTTGTCAGAAGAAGATCATACTTATGCGGTGTACCCACGCCTATTTCTACACCAACAGCCTGTCATCTGACAAGGATAAAGATAAGTACATATCTTATCTTTCAGAGTCTGAGCACCGATTTCATCAATCAAAAAGTATCTTACATTTCCCCCATTTACCCTTTATACTTAAAGCCTATAAAAATAAAAGAATGAAATCATAAAGGAGGCAGATTGATCTCAATATTTTTCTTATTTCCTTCTATCACAAATATAAAAAATATTTACTAATTTGAACGTCGGAGACTCTTCGCCAGGCAACCAGCCTGGCTCTCTTGATTCTGTTCATTCTTGCAGGATTATTGAATCAAAACCCAAAAATAAAGATTCAGCCCAAAATAAGATACTTGTTAATTTAATACTCATCATAGTTATAATTTAGTGGCAGTGTATTTGTTAACAAAATAGTAGATTTGAATCTCCTACTCTTTGCGCTAAATTAAAATTAATTAAGCCAAATGACAAATTTTAGGTAAGCCTAAATGGTAAATTATGGTTAAATACTTTTAAGCTTTAGCTTTATATATACACATCTTTCAGAATTTTCAATGGGTTTTTTTATATGTTTCAAACTCTCTATAATACAAGAAAACAAAGTTTTAATGAATTCTTTATAATTTAAATTTAAAATAGATAATGAATTTGAATCTCCATTTATAGATAGCTAATTTTATTATTTATTTTAAATTTTACAATTTTCTATACATGTTATTTATTAATTATCATATGAAATAAAAAGAGAGAAGTATTATAAAATGAAAATGAAGGAAAAAAAATAAAATCATTAATGTTTTATGGAAAAAAACAAAATGAAAAATTTAAATTTAAAAAGTTCATTCGACTTAAAAAAATTTACATTCTTTATATTTATAAATTAATTAAAATGCTCTTTATTTATATAAAAGATACTCTTTAAAATAAAGAGTAATATTAAAAATTCTCTTAGATCGATGTACTCATCCTTATTATTCTTATTATTATTGAGGGAAACATATATACTCATCTTTTTAAAGAAGATTAATGAGTTTAATTTCCTTAGAGAAAATAAAAGAAAATGGTTTAAAATAATCTTATATAAAAGAAATTTATGTTAAGAACACAAGATAATATTATATTTTATAATAACATATTATAGGGAAAGTCTGTGAATAAATCAATAAAAATTGAAACAAAAAATCAATACACTTCTCCTAAAAAGTATGTGCAAACCCAATACTAAAACATATAATTTTCTAAAAATAATTACCAAAATTAAGAGGATAAACATTTAAATAGCGAGAGTGCTAAATTTAGAAATATGAATGAAGTTTAATAAAGGCAAGTCAAATTATTATTATTATTATTATTTTTTAATTTGATTCTAATGAGAGATTATAACAATTTTATAATTTTTAATTATATTTTTGGTTTTTAAAAATATTGATGTGAATATACTCCTCAGTTTTCTAAATTAATAAAAGTCTAATAAATCGAAATAATATTATAAGTTAAATAGTAAGAGATAGCCTTTCACTTTTAAATTTCTCCTAAAATTAATATAAATTTTTATGATTAATGAGACTTGAATACGAGAGATTCGTCTAAATATTTTTTATTTTCTAAACTGATACAGTTCGATTGGAATATCTTAACTCTAATCAATTTAAAAATAAATTAAAATTTACAAAATCCCATTTGATCATTCTCCAAATACATAAAAGAAAAAGAGAAAAGGAATAAATAAATAAATAACAAGATGCAATTTGACTGCATTTATGATGGTGAAAATGTCATATTAAAGGCAACCCAGATCCTAGTAGATACTTGGAGTTTTGTGAAGTACTAAAATGAACAGGGATAGATGTAATGTAAAGGACATTATTGTCTTTTCGTCAAATAATTGGAGTGTAATTAAGTAATTTCACCATGAACATAAACAACTTGTATAATTAATTAATCAAATAGTTAAATTAATGCATGTGAGTTTGTCGTCATATTCCCACTTATAGCCAGTCAAATTCCCTTCACTTGCCTAATACTATGAAACAACAAGAACAAAACAAATGGGCATAATTGTCCTTTTAAAGTATAAAAATTAGGGTCAAAATAGTAATTTCAAAGTGAACCAGATTAGAGAACCACCTAATCACATAATTAAAGACCAAAAAATATAATTATAAAAAACCTAAATAATAATAAATGCTTTAAATATCTTGGAGACAAGGTTAAGGAGATGTAGGGATTCTAGGGCACTGTTTTGTGTTCACTGTACTTGGATCATGGTTTGGTTGGGTGTCCGGCCAGCCGGCCGGTTCAATTCATTGGGTTTTTTTTTTTTTATATGAGAAAATTATTTATTATTTATTATTACACAAGCCTTTTTTTAGAGGCCTCTCTTTTCTACGAAAGAGGACAACTAGCACAATTTCATTTCAAAAAGATGATTCTTATTATTTATTCTTAATTTATTATTTATTTATTTTATATATTATTTTATTTATTTCTATTATTTTTATTTTATATTTATTTTATTTTTGTTTTTCCTTTATCATATCTCTCTCCAAATGGTATTATTCGATAATGTCTATCTAGCATACCTCCCGCTAACCCAAATAAGCATTCTTAATATCTATCCTACATTCATTTATGAATCTGAGTTCCCGCTACCCACTTCTCAATTAAATTTCATATTTTAAATTATATCTTTTCAAACATATAAATTCATCTGTAAAATGAATTTTACTTAGAATTCATTTTAAATAAATTTCACATTTGTAATTCATTTGTTTCAAATGGGTTATTAATGTGATTTGATATATATAATTAATAAAATATTATTATATTTATTTTGCTTTATTACTTTAAATTCAATTTAACAAAATTTTAAGTTTATTAGACTCATTTGATTTTTTTTTTAATATGAAAATACTCTTCATATAGAAATTTGGTATAACTCTATTTATCTTATTAACAAAATATTAATATATACATATATAATATTATCATTTTATACTATATTTGTTTAAAATTATAAATTCTATGTTATTGATTATATAATTCGAATTTCACCGATATTAAAATCTTTCATTCTAATGCTAAAAAAGAAATTTATTATTTGATCGAATTCAATCAAGTATCCAATAAATTTTTATTCTGACATGAAAACATAATTAAAATTAATTTCGGCAAACTCACACAATAATATTTAAGTTTAGATTGAATTTGATTTTTACCCTTCTCAAAATCGAATTCAAAAACTTAGTTTAATCCAAATTGAGCTCAAACCAAACTAAAAAATTGGGACTAGGTCAAACTTAAATCAAAATACTTCCAATCTTATTTAGGCAATTAGGCTTGGTTTGAAGTTTGAACCCAATTCACATGTTTTTTTTAAGCTAAACCCTATTCACACGTTGAATTGGTCTAGTGTACACATTTTAAAATGTAAAAAAATAAAAATGAAAAAGACAATAAAGTCCTCAACTTTCCTTCTGGTATCTACCAAGAGTCAAGTCTATCCACCATTGACACACAAAGCAATATATATAATATTTATAAGAGACACAAATTAAATAAAAAAAATAAAGGAAAAAAAAAAAGAAAAAAGAAAAAGACCACAGAAAGAGAGAGAAGACTGTGTGTGTAAGAGAGGAACAGAAAAGAGGAGCCAAAGCCAAGTCGTGTCGGCTTCGACCGAACATTGACGATACACACACACACACTTTATATATACATATATATGGAGAGAGAGAGGTCACTGTGTGTTTCTATATGTGTTTCGATCCAGTCGATATCTATCCATTGAATCCCTAACTATTGCTATTGCTGTTGCTGTTTTTGGATCATACAGATTCGGATTAGAGCTCAAGAACAGGTGGGTCGATTTTGTTTTTGTTGTTATTTTTGATGGGTAGTGTTTGATTGCTGGGATTATGAAGGAAAATGAGGGATTTTGAAATGAGCATCTCTGTATATGTTAATGGGGAAAAAATAATTTTTGTTTTTGGTTTAGTGATAGTTATTATCTATTTCAATCAGATCCCTTAATTGTTTTTATTTATTTAAAATATTAAGTAGCAAATTTAGTATGTAATTATTATTTTGAATCATGCTGTTATAGCGTTTGATCATTGATTTTGTCTTAACATTATTGGGATTTTGGTATTTATTTTTTAATTTTATAGTAGCTAAAATATTCGTTTTTATTTTGAAAAAAAAAAAAAGAAAAACAGATTTTGTGCTGGAAAAAGTGTTAAGGGCAACATGAACTCGTGAAAGGTTCATGCTTTTTTTTTGTAAGATTGGGAGTTAGGTTTAGAAGGGAAAAAAAAAGCGCTGACTTTTTTAAGCAGCATTTAAGGCAAAAAGCTGAGAGCTCTTCATTGCTGACACTGGGTCAGTAATTAAGGGGGTTTTAATTAATTAGCTAAGGACCGAATCAATCTGTATAACTATTAAGCTATAGTAAATGCATTTACCATTAATGGGTTTGCTTTAGTTTGGTGGGATAATTGATTACGATTTTAATATGTTGTTAATTTTAACTACCTTGAACTCAGTTTTAGTTTGGTGAGATAACTGATTGCAAGTTTTTTCTGTTGTTAATTTAACTACTTTGAATTTTGAGTTTTCCATAGATTGACTTCACTGCACTTTGAGGACTTTGTGTTGTTTTGCTATGGCATTCACGAGTACGAATCATACACATGTTGGACATCCTCATACAGGTTTGAGCTTATTGCAGTTTTGTTTTCTTGTGTTTTGAGTGATCATGTTCATTTGTGACAAAGTGCGCTAAAAAAGGGTGATTAGAAGGCTTAATATATGCTAAATTTGTAATGGACAAAAATATGGTTGTTGAAATAGCCAAATAGGTGCGTGCATTTCAGTATGCAATTCTGAGTTTGTGGTGGTTGTTGAGTATTGATGCTGAAATTAATATGCATTTCGCCTCCTGTCGTAAAAAAATATATATATATATGCATTTCGCCTCCAGTTTTCTTGGATGACGTAAATTCAGTTACACATTAGTAATAATTAGAAGGTTGATATATGACTAGGTTAAAGCTCGCAAAATGGTGTTGTTTGATCTTTGTCTAGGCTTAATATTGTCTTTAGTGGTAGTGTTAGGCAATGGAAAGCTCAAGCTCATATGAAACTTCAATTTTTTGCTTTTTTATTTGAAAAAATAAAAAAGTTCTGCTGACCAATAATCTCACTCTAAGTCTGGTATATTGAATCCAACAAAAGAATGATTGGAAATCATATGAGATAACAGTTGTTTCCAGCCTCTCCCTTCGTGTTATTGTTACTTAAAACTACTATTACTGTGCTTCTTCTTTTTCCCTTTCTCACTATCTTTCTTTCTTTCATTCATTTTTGAGCTCTTATCAAGTATGCTTTGTTGATTTTCATTTTCTAGAAGTTAGTGTTTTGGATGGATGGCAGATGCACTTAGAAAAGACTCTTTTTGTGGCATTTATACTATTTATAGAGTGAGAGTGAGAGTGAGATTTCTTATGTTTGCTTTTGGCTTATAAGAATACTGCTTGTGAACCACAGACAGAGAACTTTTATTTTATCTTTTGATTTGATGACCTTTTACTGCTTCAGCAGTTCAGCATAAAATTCCCCCCCCCCCCCCAAAAAAAAAAAAAAAAAAATTTCTTGTCATTTTCATGAAATATAATCCTTTATGAATAGGGGGATGCAATGATGCTTTGTACAAAGAACTATGGCATGCCTGTGCTGGACCTCTTGTCAACCTTCCTCGTGAGGGGGAGCGAGTTTATTATTTTCCACAAGGTCACATGGAACAGGTATTTGGAATTTAGTAGAGATCAGAAATATGATGTCTTTATTTCTTTTCTATTAATATGCTTAGATATACCTTGAGGTTTTATTGGAATTATATCTTATCCATGTTATTGTGCATTGTCTTGTTCGGTTGTCTTAGAGATTTTTGTTCTCTCTTTTATGTATAGCTTGAAGCTTCAATGCATCAAGGGTTTGAGCAGCAAATGCCCTCATTCAATCTTCTATCTAAAATTCTTTGCAAAGTGGTCAATGTTCAGCGTAGGGTGGGTTTGCTTTGTGATATTTGCAACATAATGAATCTTAGTATTTCTTCTTTGGTACACTTGGTATTTGGTAAGCTTTCTGCAGTTCCAATGATTTTGGTTCGTTTTTCTCTATGAATTGCAGGCTGAACCTGAAACAGATGAAGTTTATGCACAAATTACACTGCTTCCTGAACCAGATGTAAGCTCTGGTTAACACAAGGCTTTCAAATGCACTTCATTTTATTATCTTTTGCTGTATTTGTCTTATTATTATTTCTTCTTAAATCAGCAAAGCGAGGTTACTAGCCTTGATCCTCCACTCCCAGAACCTGAAAAATGCACAGTTCATTCATTTTGTAAGACACTTACTGCTTCTGACACAAGCACTCATGGTGGTTTCTCTGTTCTTCGAAGGCATGCGGATGATTGTCTTCCTCCACTGGTTAGGAAGCATTAAATTATCACTGCCCTTTGGATTTTGCAGTGCAAATTTATTTGGTTTCATCTTGACATTCCTCTCTCTTTTTCGTATAGGATATGTCCCAACAGCCACCTTGGCAGGAATTGGTTGCCGCTGATTTGCACGGCAATGAATGGCACTTTCGACATATTTTTCGGGGTTAGCAATTGTCGCTTTTTCTTAAAAAGGAAAAAATGATGCCAAATAGTTAGAGCTGGCAATTTTTTAACTGCTGTTGCTGAAGTCTAGATGTAGTTGCTTTTATTCTACTACATGTAACTGTACATCTAATTGTTTTATTACTCTGTTTCTGTAGTGTTATTCTTTAACAGTTTATGCCAGCTAAATTTCTGCCTCACCCACTGCCATCTAGTGGATAATATGCTTAGTAACATTGCACATTTGAACTACACAATTTCAGAAAAAAAAAATTACGTAGAAGTTTTTTGGTTGCTTGTCACTTGTGCCAAGTTTGCTTTTCTGCTTAGGAATTACATTCAGGTCACATGTATATGTGTGTGTTGCATGGTTTGCAATCCTACTTTCTTGAGCCTTTTGATGGTTAGATATCATCACTGCAGTAGTTATGACCTGTTGATGGATAGTACAAAGGCCCCCCCATCTATTTTCCTTTTTTTTTTTTTTTTTAAATATCGTTATGGCAATATACAAAGGCATCTCATATTCCACTGCCATTCAATGCGAATAGCAGTTTTTGAAGCCATCATAGAGAGGTTTTCATGGTTGAAAGAAATTACCATGTGGTATTAATAATTTGCCACCATATTTATGCTAGCTATTTGTTGAGTTTGATTCTTGATTTTGCTCATCATTTGGTACACTCTATGAAACTTGCAAGATAATAATATTGTCTTAATTGTTGGGGCATTTGATAAAAACATCAATTGCAGGTCAACCTAGACGCCACTTGCTCACAACTGGGTGGAGTGTCTTTGTTAGCTCAAAAAAGTTAGCGGCAGGCGACGCTTTCATCTTCTTGAGGCAAGTGATGATACATTATTATTTTTTCTTGCAGTGACTTTCTTGCTAAACCTTGTAAAATTTGTTGATTGATTAATGTGCTTTTTACAGGGGAGAAAATGGAGAACTTCGTGTTGGAGTTAGAAGGCTTATGAGACAACAGACGAATATGCCATCTTCTGTTATCTCTAGCCAAAGCATGCATCTTGGTGTTCTTGCCACTGCTTCTCATGCCATTGCAACTGGAACTCTTTTTTCTGTCTTCTACAAGCCAAGGTTGTGTTCTTTATTGTGTTTCATCTACTTGATGCTGTTGTTTTATTCATTTGTTGTACTTGTGTTATTTGTATGTTATCTTTGCTAAGTAAGTGTTTCATTTCAGAACTAGTCGATCTGAGTTCATTGTAAGTGTCAACAAGTATCTTGAAGCTCGGAGCCACAAGCTCTCTGTTGGGATGAGGTTTAAGATGAGATTCGAGGGTGAGGAAGTTCCTGAAAGAAGGTATCATCTTATGCTTGATTGTCATTTAGCAATAGAAGTCAATAACATTATTTTTAATCAGGAGCATATATTGAGCTGCAGGTTTAGTGGAACTATTGTTGGTGTTGGAGATAATATGTCGTCTGGATGGGCTGATTCTGAATGGAGATCCTTAAAGGTTGACAACTTTGATAATTTTCTTGCTTGGTTTCTGTTATGGTTTCTGAGTGTGGACAATATCCTCATTTTCTTCTTTCTGATATTAGCTGTTTTGATATTTTTCTTACAACATGGCTTTTGTTCTATTAAACATGGTTTCCTTCCTATTTTCATATAAGAATTAGCTTGCCTTTTCTTCTCTTCACTTGTGGCTTGTATCATGTCCTCTGCCAGGTTCAATGGGATGAACCTTCTTCAATCTTGCGTCCAGACAGAGTATCACCATGGGAATTGGAGCCACTTGTTGCAACTACTCCTTCAAACTCTCAACCTGTGCAAAGGAACAAGCGGGCACGACCATCTGTTTTACCTTCACAAACACCAGATCTGTCTGCACTTGGTATATCACCTTTCTTTTCAGTATTCCTCATTTCATTTGTTTGCGTTGGCTTGTAAGAATGTATCTGTTGATATCTCTGTGCATTAGGTATGTGGAAACCCACAGCTGAGTCTCCTGCTTTCTCATATGGGGACTCTCAATGTGGACGAGATCTTTATCCATCAAGCAATTTCTCTACAGCTGCAAGGGTCAACTCTCTTGGCTTTAGTGGCAATTCTCCACACTCTGGTGTTTCCCCCAATTCAATGTGTTGGCCTAATCGGGTGGAAAGTGTTACAGATTCTTTTGTCCCAGTTACTAACAAAGATTCTGGTGAGAGGAGACAAGGCACTGGAAATGGTTACAGGCTCTTTGGGATTCAACTTGTTGACAACTCCAATGCAGAAGAAACTTCACCATTGGTTATTGGATCTGGAATGATAGGGGATGATCGCCCTGTTGTCTCTTTGGATGCTGAATCTGATCAGCATTCCGAGCCATCAAATGTTAATCGGTCTGAAATCCCTTCAGTAAGTTGTGAGCCTGAGAAATCATGTCTGAGATCTCCTCAAGAGTTGCAAAGCAGGCAAATCAGAAGCTGCACAAAAGTAATTCCTTTGAGCCTGTATTCCTTGATTGGAATCATGTGAATATTAAGTAATAATTTCAATCTCTCCTGTTCTTTAGTGTGTGTGTGTGTGTGTCTCTCTCTATCTGCGCAAATGCAGTTAAAGCACTTTAGACATTTTTCTTAAAATTAGTATTGTTCAAGATCAATATTAACCTTGACATTAGACTGATTGCTTGAATATGGAGTAAGCTTTATCTGTTTCTCTTATGTTATGCTGGTTCAGTACTGCCAGTTCTGAATGCTTGATGGCCTATGCATTATTATTTAGGTTCAGATGCAAGGTATTGCTGTTGGTAGAGCTGTTGATTTGACACGGTTTGAATGTTATGAGGACTTGCTGAGGAAGCTGGAGGATATGTTTGATATTGAAGGTGAGCTCAGTGGATCCACAAAGAAATGGCAAGTTGTCTACACTGATGATGAAGATGACATGATGATGGTTGGGGATGATCCCTGGCAGTAAGTTAATTTGACTGTTCTAGTGCATTGTTCTTGAAATTTATGCGTTTACTGGGTTTCTGATGACTATCTTTTGGTTGCAGTGAGTTTTGCAGCATGGTGAGGAAAATTTTCATCTATACATCGGAGGAAGTCAAGAGATTATCACCCAAGATTAAACTTCCAGTCAATGAAGAGGTTAAAGCATTCAAAGCTGATGGTGATACTGATGCAGCAGTTGCAATGGAGGACCAGTCTTCTATTGTTGGTCCTGGGTGCTAAAAAATCCATGCAATTTTACCATGAATGGCTGTTAAGAGATAAGGAAAGGGAATGCCGAAGAGGAAAAGAGAAATTTGGTCAAGATCTTGTTTATAGTGGTATACATGGAATGGCCAGCAACATTTCCAGACATGCAGCACTAAATTACTGGTGAGATGGTTGGCGGCTGTTTGCTAAACACATCATTTGTGGAGTGAGACTTTTATCTTTTAAAAAATAGGTTTTGGGGTTTTACTTGTATTATTTTGCCAAGGGAATCATATAGTGCTTGCTTGTTAGGATTCAAGTAGGCTGGAAAGTTTGTCCATTCCACCTCTTCTGCTCCGCGAATGAAGAAGGCAGAATGTGCTGTTTTTCTCTCTCTCTCTCTCTCTCTTTCTTTTTTCCTGTTTCTTTTGAATGTTTTATTGTTTACATTGGCACAATCTTGCCTTTTGTACATAAGTATATATAGCCTTACCACTTGCTGCTTTTCTTTCCATTGCATGCTTATCTCTTCAGCTTTCTCTTGGGAAGATGCTATTCGGAATTGGGAATTAGGCATTCAAATTTTTACTATCAACAGAACTTTCTGCAGTGTAGTGATTACTGAATGATACCCAGTTTTCAGTTCATTACAAAAAGATAAAAAGTTATTACAATTTGGGGAACTTGATTCATCAGAAAATTTGTGCTTTTTTCCTGTTTATGTGTAGCAGCTAACAGTCTCTGTGTTTTGGCAATTGATGATAGGTGGTGGTCTTCTTCCCTCAACTAAAAGGCAAAATATTATTGGCTTTTTGTGTGTGTGTGTGTGTGGTTCTGCTTGTGTTTAAACTGCTCTCGATGTGATGTCGATTTAATTTTTTTATGGTGTTTAGATCTTTAAACTGCTTAACCGTTGTAGGGGAATCCGCCATTATTTTGGTCTATAATTTGAAATTAGAGTTATCAAAAATTTAAATTATACAATAAAATAGATATTGGATTATCCACTGTTAAATAATAAATAGAGTATTCGATCATCGACTGATAAACCAATGACGAGGAAAATCCGATGTTTGAAAGTCCTAATTTTTGAGCTCCATGGCAAGGAGTCCGATGCTCTAATAATTTAAGAGGGTTTTTTTTTTTTTTAAACATTAATTTTATTGGTAAGATTTAAATTCAGACATCTATTTCTAAAATAATCTTATATTACCATTTGGTAAAGACACCAACTATTTATGAGAGTTTTAAACATGATTAAAATGTAATAAAATATAAAGAAATATAACCTTAAAAGCCGTTTGGTATATGAAATTGTTTAATTAAATCGCAATATTTGTAAATAAAATTATATTTGGTACATATGATTTAGGTTGAATTTAATAACATTAAAGACTTAGCTAACCTATGAAATTAATGTTATTTAAAATCTAATCTTTCATGTCTTTAGTAATTACTATTCAATGAAATTACAAATTTTATTATTTAATAATTTTAAAGATTATAAATTCATAAACTAAATGTAACGGTATTATCTCACCTCCATCTTCTTTTCTTTAAGGTAGGCTGGCAAGTGGATGGGTAACGGTCACTAAGTTTGAAAATTTAGAACCTGGAAAGTTGAATACTTGCAAAAAAAAAAAAAATAAATAAAAAAGGTAATGGAATCCTTTCATTCAACCAGTGGCGGCGGCTTAAGGCGTAGGTGACCTATGCCTAGTACCTCCAAAAATAGTGGGGCTCATATATATATATATATATATATATATATATATATATATATATATATATATATATATATATATATATTAGCGCATATAGTTGTAGTTTTTTTTTAAATGTAATAATGAAATAAATCATTACTTTTTTGAATTTTTAACTTTTAAAATTTTAAATAACTCTAATACGTTATTTAGCCTAATAAATATTATTAACTACTTATTTTTTTTTCCAATAAAAAAAATTTATCTTTTCTATTATTAATGTTATAATTAATGATATTATTTAGCTTAAAAAATATTATCAATTACTTATAAAAAAAATAACTTATTTTTTTTATTAAAGTTATAATTAACGTTATATTTTTTTTTGAAATTAATGTTATCAAACTCTAATTTTTAGGACAATAATTATTTTCAATTGATTATTTTTTTAATAAATATCTATAATTATATTGTGCATTAATTTTAACGTTAAAAATTTTCTCTATATATTAAAAACAAAAATAAAAAATAAACATTTTCTTCTATTCTTCTTATTATTTTTATACTAAGGATGTTCAATGGACCAAAATAATATCTTTCTCCAAACTACAAAAAATTATTATCTATTATTTTTATTCTTTACTTGTATGATTTTTCTCATAAGAAAGATTAAATAATTTGGCTATATTATCAAACCAAAAAGATTTTATTTCTAAAATTAAATATAAAAATTTAAATAATAATTTTGAATCTCTAAAAGTAAGAAAAATAATTTTTAAATATGTATTTATTTATAATATTAAAAGGTTAAAAAATAATTTTTATCTGGGGTCACAAATATTGTTAAGCGGGCTCTACATTTTAACATATATCAAGCAATGTTTTTGCTATTGGTGGGTCTCTAAAAGTCATAATTTCCCTTATCTCTATTTAGGGTGCGATTGGGATTACTGTTAGGGATTTAAAAAATGCTTTTATATTTTTTTAATTTAATTGATTAATTTTTATTATTTTTTATAAACTGATTTTTCAAACTTGATTTTGAAAAAAAATATCAATTTACTTATAATAAAAAGCTGTTTTAAAAATAATATAAATTTTTTTTATTAAAAAACACTTTTGAAAAAATAAAACCCAAACGCGGCCTTACTATACTTGCAATGAAATCAAATATAAAAAGGTATACTTTCGTGGAATTTAATAATTTTTTTAATTTATTTTGGATTAAATAGAATATAAAATCATAGGAGAATTCATTATAAATAGAATTCTATAAGGCTAGACAGCCTAGACTGGATGAATAATAATCTCCTGTTTAGTGTTTAACATAGAAAATAAAGTAATTTTTTTACCTATTTAGTATTTAACATAGAAAATAAAGATTTTTTTTTTTTTTCTCAACACCCACGAAAGGGCTAGTTTTATTTTTTATGAAGTGACCATCCATTACCCTTATTGTCCTACAGCCTACAGGATTGATTAAGAAGTAAATAAGAGTCATTTTGTGGTGTAATTAGTAAAAATATAGTTTTATTGTTAAATCAGATGCATTATAGAAAAAGTCAATAATATAAAAAAATTAAATAAATTTAACTATAAATGAATGAAATGAGATCAAAATTATTACTTCATCCGGTTCTTAATAACTGTCTTTTTAGAGAAATACATTTAGATTAAGGAAGTAATAAATTATGAATAATTTCAAATCAAATAGACTAATATACTTTTAATTTATCTTTCGCCAAAACTATGCCAATAACATTAATTTAGAAAGAGAGAGGAGTTGATGATAAGGGAAATTTGAAGAAAAAAAATAATTAATGTTATATTAGGTTTGTAGAATGATAATTATATTGAAATAAAATTATTTTTCTAAAAAAAAACAGTTATTGAGAATCGGAGGAAGTATTTTTAAGTATTTTTCTAACATCCCATTTATTTCTAAATAAATTTATGCAATATTATCTGCATTAATTACTCTTTAATTAGGGCATTCGTTAACAAAACCCCATGATAAATTTAATTTAATCCTCTAAAAGTGTATATGTGGTGATTTGATTCTAAAGGTGTTCCGCTCTCTCAATTATTTTTCAACAGTCAAAAAGTGCGAGTGTATCCAAATTCTAATGTTATAGCTGTTAGCATATATTCACAATTACAGAACCCCCCAAAAAAAGCTCCATTTCCACTAAGTCACTCTCCATCTAAATCAAGAAATGATAAAAGCAGTGAAGAAACTCAAGAAATTCTGGCCAAGAAAGAAAAGAAGAAAGAAGACTTATCAAGAACCCTATTACCATCATCCTCCACCACCATGTCATTGTTGCTGCTCTTATTCCACCACCCAAATTCAACCCTCAGCTCCACCACTACCACCATGGCTAGAGCCTGAGCAGCAGACCACCCATGAAGCCATTTCTGCACCTGGGGTCCCAGAACTGGTCTATCAAAGTCAAATTCAGTACCAATCTCAAGAAATTGTTGTGGAAACAAATGGGGTTTGTCCTACATTGCCAATTGATACTCCATTAAGCTACCAGCAATATACAGATCCAAATCCTGTTTATGGATTACCAGTTGTGCAGACAACTAGAAAAGAGAGGTCAGCTGGGTTCTTTGGATGTCTTGTTAGTTATGGTCTCAATCTAATTCGTTGCTTCTGTCCTTGTTTTCACATTCGAGAAATTAACTGATACATAGATTTTATTTTATTTTTCTCTCTTTGTTCTTGTTGGTTAAAATTGCTGTGTTAACTGATGTGATTACCCAACAGAATTGGCTTGTATGCTCTGTTTAACCAGAGAAATGTATGTATATTGTTCTTGCCCTCAGATGAATAAAATGAAAAATAAAAAAGATACTATGGGCTTGTGATGTTTCAATTGAATCTTAGCTAGATTGGAAAATGAAGAGAGTCACTCTCACACAAGATTCTGTGTATGCAGTGGAAAATTTGCAACTGGCTTAAAGAAGCCAAGCTAAGTATAGCTCTAAAAACCTTAAAGCATCAATTATGGAACATGTATTCCATGCAGGTTGTCAGGGACAGGTGATTTTTTGCATTCCCTTTTTCTGAGTTTTCATTGAAGAATTTTATGTTGAACTTGACAGAAGTTATGTACCTAAGCTAAAGCCATGATGCCCAACAACAGTGGAACTGGGCAGAATCTACTAGATGATTTTTAACTTGTATATTTATACATTAACAACTAGGTATTCTGAAACATTGCTTGTACAGATCATAGGCAAATTCATTATCATGTAAACCAAACTGAATTTAATAATCAATTACTATATGAAATAGGATATAATTCAGCAGGGACAAATTACAACCTACTTGATTTTAAATTTAGTATCATAATCCTCTGTATAAATGACATTAGCTGGTAAATAGCCTTTTTAGTACTAAACTTTTGCATTATGTTTCAAATTGATACCAATTTTTTAATTTTTTTCTTTTTAGTACCAAAATTTTGCATTATGTTTTAAATTGATACCAAATCTTTAATTTTTTTCTTTTTGGTACCAAAATTTTAATTTTTCTTTCAAGAAATGATATCCATTAGAAATCCGGTTGTTAATATAGACGCCGGAATGTCATTCTGATGTGATTAGATAATAACGTGGATGTTTAGCGTCAAGCTGATGTAACGCTCTGGTGTCTATATCAATAAAATTTAACTGAATTCTCAATGTGTACCATTATTTTTGAAGTTTTGATATCGAAACGAAAACAATTAAAGATTTGATACCAATTTAAAATATAGTATAGTTTTGATACTAAAAAAACTATTTACCCGACATTAGCTGATTGTTACTGTATGAACTTCATGAGCAAAATCAAGAACTCGTCAACCTTTTTTAAGAACCCCAACAAAAAATGGGAAAAAAGGAAAATAATAAAACAGGCAAAACAACTAATTGCTCTTATAGCACATATTTTGGGCTCCATCCAATAAATCATATAGAGGATAGAGGGCAGAGGCACATCAAGAACTTGCAGTGACATTCACTCTTTCTACTACAAACAGTGATTGGGACCTCTAATATCATCGATCCCTCTCTCCAGATGACAGTGTTCTTAGGTGCAGACATAAGTTAGGGCAAGATGTCCTCATCACAAGGTTGTAGATGTTTCAGATCAAGTAATTCAATTCTTCAGCCCATATCTATCTCGCCCCTGCATAAAGTGATTTTCCATATGTATTCAGTCGCAGATATGTTGCAATTATATCAACCAAGGAGGTCTTTTCTCATGTTGCCGAATCTGCTTGCAGCATCATAAAGATATTCAACTCTGCAGAAAAGCAGATAATTTCTCCCAGCATCAGAGAGGAACTAAAGCCCCTAGTTAACTACAAGTATAAAGATGCTGCAAACACTATCTCTCTTGATTTTGGAAACAGCCTCTTCAAATTTCGCCTCCAGCTCTGTTTCACCAATTGATTTTACTGCTTGTACAAGCTGCTGAAGAACTTCCTCCAATATTCTAATTGCCTTGATCAAGCTCTCTTCAAAACCTGTGTAATTTCCATGATTTCATAGAGTTTGGATCCTCTTGCCAAAACGCATACAGCCTCCATAATATCAGGCCGAAATGAACTGACAAAATTCTCCACAACAATTATGGCCTAATAACACTTTTACATGTTCCATTGCTGATAATAAAAATTAAAAATAAAAAATAAAAAGCAAGCTTACTTTTCTTTGTAATTATTATGATAACAGAAATAAGCAAAAGGACAACCCAAAAGGAATAATTCATCAAAACACAAATGAAAAGAAAATGTGAATCAGAATTTGTATTTTTCTATTCAGGTGGAAACCTAGTTTCCCATAAAATAGAAGCATAATAGACTCCAAGACCACCATCACCAAAAAGAATAAAACCACTTTAGCAGCAGAAATTTGGTCTAGTATTAATAGATTTAATAGCAGAAAGAATTATTACATAGACCATTCATTCATTATTACATAGACCATTCCTTATCTAATCTGGACATCTTTGTGAAGGGGCAAAAAGACGGAAAATCTGCTATGCTAATTCGACAAAATAGTAGCCAATTAGTTATTGGGCCATACAAGACTCTCTACATATGCAACAACTCTCGACATTTTTTCATTACGTCTGAGATAACCAGAGAGCAAAACACTATCACATTTGTTCCTACTGCGATAATATATAGCTATAGCATTGAAATTCAAATTCATTACAACTTGATCCCTGTTTACAACTTGATCCTTGTTTACAAATCCCAGTGGCATCAACGGCTCTAGAAAAGCTATGGCAGGAGGAACAGCCTCCTTTGGGAAGCATAATTTATCCCAAGATTTTGAATTTCCATTTTCCCTCATAACCCATAAATTCAATGGCCCATGATAATCATTCAAGCCTACACAAAGCAACCCATTAAAAGAAGACAGAAAAGTCAGATAAGGATTTGAACCAGGATTATAAGGCAATGGTATCTCCATGAATTTCTCCTCTGATAAATTAAAATACAAAAGCACATCAACAAATCGAACAGTATTTTCCAGCTTCGTTTTTACCAGCCAATGTGGAATCCCATTTGGCAGGGTGTTCCCTGGTATAATTTTCACGAAGGAATGAAAATATAACAGATAAGGGAATTGAATTTTTTTTTTCTCCCAATAATTGGTCTTAAGGTTATAAACTGCAACAGCTAAGATTCTTGGTTGTGTTGGTTGTGAAAGTTCCCAACCAGCAACTACCACTTTATAGTTATCATTATAACTATCGTAACCAAGACCAACTATACCGTAATCAGAAAATAAGATAAAGCAACGGCAAATATTTTTATATTGTCTGGTAGATGGATTCCACAGTATAAAGTCTCTTATATTGCCTAGGCTTATAAGTAATAAACCATGGCAAGAACCAAGAACCTGTATATCAGTATTAGTGTTATAATTCACTTTGAAACCAAAGGGATTTTGAAGTTTCACTGCCTCAATCTCCACTGAATCAAAATCATCAGGATCTTCAATTCCTCCAATTAGGGTACGGAGACAGAGGTCTGGATTTTTGGAGTGGGTATTCTCAAATTGGATGACTCCATATTTAAGCAAAGACAACGAATTAGATCGACTGAGATGATCAAGAGCAAGTTGAGGACTTGAAATCAAAGAAAGCCAAGAGCTGTGCACAGCTTTGAATCGCATCAACGACTTTACGGGTAGTCTTGGCAGTATATCAGGCAATAGATCTTCAGATATACGCGGAGGCGGAGGCGGAAGCGACGGCGATTCTTTCTTTGCTTTCAGTTCATTCTCATCACTCTCACCTTCTTCTTGTTCTCTCCTCCTCTTTTCCATGGCTTGTTTCGGCGCAGAAGTCATAATTAACACACAACTCTAAATTGCGTGCCTAATTTATATCGGCTTAAGGGTCAATTTCACCCTGGTGTGGTTTGTGCATTGGACAAAAAAAAACCCCAAACTCAATTTTTAGTCCATAACAAGTTTACAGTTTAGGCTTTAATTAAGCCCAACTCTAACGCTTATCATTGAAACTCGGAATTAAAAATATAACATATATAAATAATTGATAAAAAAAAAAATAAAATAAAGCAAATATTAATTGTGTAATGGTAAGAAATAAACTGCTATTTTATTATCTCCAAATCCCTAAATCTTCATATTGACATAACTCTAATATTGACAAATCTTTTGGTAGAATTCTTTGATGAGGGGAGAATGAAGTCGAATTATAAAATGAATAGTCCTGGTTCTTCAAATGTGTTGCATTATCGAGGAAGAAATTGACTGTAGTATGATTATGATGGTCCAGGAATAACCATGTACCACTTGTCACTGTCTCACCTTCCACTGCATCATTATTCAATGTACTGCTACTACAACCTACATCATTCCCCCAACCACTCTCAACACTACATAATGACAATATCACATCTTCCTCAATAACTTCAGGTATGTCTACTCTACGCTCCACATAAATATCAATAAAATCTCCTTAGAATAGCATACACACAATTATCATTAAATAATAATCTCAAATTATTTTTCATGTCTGTACTCCCCTTGAGCAACCAGTACAATTTAAAATTTTGATTATAACTCAATTGTTTAACCATTTTTACTTATTCTTAGATGGTGTAATTCATATTGAAATCATCAATAGTCCCACCTTCATAGCTAAAATATGAGTCAAACACAAACTTACCCAATGATATATCCTTACAATATCCTCTTTTCGAAATGTCATCCTACAATTGAATATCCAATTGAATAAAAATATGCAATCAGACAGTAACATATGCAGGCCACCATATATCATAAAAATAATCATTAAAATAATAGCAGACAGAAAGGACTAACAGATACAATAAACTTACAGCTTTTTGAACCACAATTATATAAATCCAAACAAACATAACAAATAAACAAAACAAATTAATTATAACGTATATAAACAGTACCAAAGCACTTAACTTCATATCCTTCTCTATACTTCAATGTTCTATATCCTTCGTTATTTGAAGTACATAACAGAGCAATGATGCTTGATTTTATAGACAATAAATTTTACTCTTAGCTTTTTAATGAGAACCTTAGCAGCCGAACCATAAAGGAACCGCTACAACTTTGTAATTATCACTGTCTCTGTCATAACAAAGCCCAACCATATAGGAACCACATATTAAGAAATTTTCATCTTTGATAAAGCAAGGGCAAAAAAAAAATGTTAATTGATGTAGGCTACATGTAATATCATTCAGTTATGTTGGAAGTTGGGATCCACATGGCTTTGTTTATATATATTTTTATTTTTAATTAAATTTAATTATTGTTGATGTGAGACAATAAATAAATTATAAAACCAATGGAATTTGAGTGGCAACACAGACTGAGTTTGTAAGAATTTCATATTCGATTTCCACTAAACACACCTTTAAAAGAGATAGAGAACATTAAATGTGATTAAATCTCGAATAGAATTAATCTCACATAAAAAAACGTGAAGATACATGTGACCTAACACAAAAAAAGAAATTATAAAAACACTCATCTTTTTATGTTTTTTTAATTTTAATTTTAGTGAATGCATATAGTATACTAGTCCTAAACTCGCGCTTGGAGCATATTAATATTAAAAAATATTTTTTAATTAATTTTTATGTTGTATAAAAATATATATATTATTATAAAAATATACATATAAATTTAAAATTATTGTATATTTTGTATAAATAATTGTTATTATTTTAATAAATTTATGTATAGATTTAACTGATATATACATTTAGTATCATAAATCCTCTGTATAAATGACATTAGCTGATTGTTACTGTATGAACTTCATGAGCAAAATCAAGTAAACCTTTTTTTTATAAGAACCCCCATGAAAAAGAAAGAATAGAGTAAAACAGGAAAACAACAAATTGCTCATATAGCACATATTTTGGGCTCCATCCAATATATAAGTCGAATATGAAGGGTTGAGGGCAAAGGCACATCAAGAACAGTTGCAGAGTTGCACTCTCTCCTGCTACAAACTGTGATTGGGACCTCTAATATCGTCTTTCCCTCCCCAGATGACACTATTCTTAGATGCAGATATAAGTTGGGGCAAGATGCCTTTCACACGGTTGTAAATGTTTCATCAAATAATTCAATTCTTCAGCCCATATGAATTCGCTCCTGCACAAAGAGGCTTTCCACATGAATTCAGTTGCAGATATGTCGCAATCATATCAACCAAGGAGGCCTTCTCTCATGTTGCCGAATCTGCTTGCAGCATCGTAAAGATATTCAACTCTGCAGAAAAGCCGATAATTTCTCCCAGCATCAGAGAGGAACTAAAGCCCCTAGTTAACTATAAGTATAAAGATGCTGCAAACACTATGTCTCTCTTGATTTTGGAAACAGCCTCTTCAAATTTCGCCTGCAGCTCTGTTTCACCAATTGATTTTGCTGCCTGTATAAGCTGCTGAAGAACTTCCTCCAATCTTCTAATTGCCCTGATCAAGCTCCCCTCAAAAACCTGTGTAATTTCCATGATTTCATAGAATTTGGATCCTCTTGCCCAAGCATATACAGCCTCCATAATATCAGGCCGAAATGAACTGACAAAATTCTCCACATCAATTTGAACCTGCCACAATAATATAAGTTAAACTCAATAACTTGTACAAATCACAAATCCATTGGGTCCATATAGATAGCTAGTCATTTGAAATCATTGAGTGTTTGGAATTCAGCACTATGTTGATTTTTTATTACTTTACAATTGAAACTAAAATTCAAATCCACAAATATTTCAAATGACTATCTAAATTGGCTCTAAGTTATTTGACTATTGAATAAGACAACTAAAATGGGATTATGGTATGCCAAAGCCATAGAAGTGTCGCACATTTGAGACATTCACACCTGCGCATAGTCAATAGTCAAAGCAGTCCTCAATTTTCTGAAGAAAGTGGAGGAGGATGGTATTTATAGCACATATGCATGCCAAACTGCAAAGCCTCTTACACTACTTTTATACGTTATTTGCTCCAAAGAAATGTGTACTTCAAGTGAAACTAAGGTACAATGATACACGGTTTGAAGTCTGAAAACATGAACCATCTACCTTCCAAATGCAGAGGTCAGGAAAAAGACAATTCTGCCAATCTTATTTTTGTCCATACCAATAATTTGTCTATTTTGGTCATAGGGCAGGGCTATTACTCTAATAAACACAGGCAATTTCCCATGGAAATTTAGATATGTTTTACCATCAGGATACAGCTCAACAGTGAGTTCTGCTGAAGATGATAGACAAGATGGTTTCTCAGTCAAACGACAAGAAAAGGGTGATGCAACAAGACTATGAATGACCATCCAGCTGTTTTCAGCATGACAAGACACTTCATTGCAACAGCAATAAGAGTCGTGTTATATTTGGTTTATCTCAGCAAAATCATAGTTGGACCAGACATAATTATCAGCATGCATGCCTTATTCAGCAGAGTTCCATATTGCTTGTTGGTTTCCAATTCCTTAAATAAACCAATAGTCTGAATCTTATGTCATGGTAAGCTGGATCGCTGATTGAGTAATATGGTCATCTACCAGGAGTTTAATGTGCACCAACTCCTTCCCTACCACATAAACAGTTTAAGACTGAAATTTCTAGCACTTCTGTTTTCACACTGGAATAGTTTTAACCAATATTTGATCAGGCTAAACTGAGTCCCATTTAATCTAGTCCATGATACCCATACTATAGACTGCAACATGCAAAAAAGAGAGATAAAAAAGGCATGCTAAAGTTGCATATGTACCTTGCATTCCAGCTGAAGTTTGGCAACTCTTCGGGCTGTATCTTGTAATTGTGTAAAAAGCAAGTCTAGTTGTTCCCTAGGTTTTGCAGCATCCTGGAGCTTCTCTTGCCACACAAAACATGAGAGAAGAGATACCATCTCCTCCACTTTTACATCCTTTAGAACACCATTGAACATGAGCTCTGTCAGGGTCAACTCATCTGCACTACTAATTTCACAAGCAACTTTCCCTTTCAACTCCACAACATCATCACTTGTAACATACCTGCAATTGAATCAATATAAGAATTATAGTAACTGAACAGTCAGATTTCATGCTCATAAAAGGAAGGAATTCCAGAATCCAAACCAGGAGTAGTATGTAAACTATCAAAGTTTTCCAGTAAATTAACACAGCAAATGAAAGACAATCTTGTTACAAGGAACTCCTCTATCTATCTATAACTTCATTGTATACTTTTAGATACTGCAATGATGAATTTCATATGACAATGTCAGGGTAAGGCCCTTTATCTCCTTCGGGCAAGGAACAAGCCTCAAGCTATTGAGATCAATTACTAGAATTTTTTTTCCCAAACTCAAAAATAAAATGAACAGTTGAAAATGTTATGCAGTAGCTGTCATAGTTGCAGATAATATTGTGATTTGATGGATGCACACAATATGCAGAAAGAAAGAGGTTAGAGATGAGTTATTTCTTGTAAGGTAATATAGAGGAGGGAAGATTTTTGAGGTTTTGCTGTCACAAGATAGCACAGAAATGATTAACACACAGAAAAAAAACATATAGCAAAATAAAATCAAATGTCCAAAAAGCATTCCAAACCCAAAATATATATTTCACAGTACTAATTCTTTCTAAAAGACAAAGCTTAGGATATTGTTATATAACCTATAGCATTCAAAACCTGCTTATATATTTCATTTGGCAGCTAAGACAGACCATCTATCCATCTGCCCCCATGGAAGGCATAGGTTACATGATCTGCACTGAAACAGATGGACATCCTGAACACCTAATTCACAGTGTGCATCTTCATAAAGAGACGGGGAAATTAAATTTAAAGTTAGTTATGAACTTCCTTCATTTAACTGAATATTGAAACCCCCTTTCCTAATGGAGTGTCAATCTCACCAAACCAAGAATCTTTTTTATTTACCATCATTTACACCTTCTGTCAATATACAATGAAGATCAAATGCAATTGTTCACAAGCTTACATGCATACCTGTTTTAGCATGCATACAAGAAATTCTTCACAAAACCTCCAAAACAATAAGACAGATTTAACCATAGATAACATCCATCCCCCCCAACAGAAAAACAAAGGCAAGAAAATGAATTTGCTTACCCTAGCCTCCGGAGGGCTCGTTTTCGAGCTTTGAGTTCGTCTTTAAAAGCCAAAGCAGTGGAAGAACGCATTGTTTTCTTGATTGACTTGATCTTGGCCGTTAATTCTTGCTTCTTGTGTAAAACTTTGAGTTTTTGCTCAATAAGGGGAGATTTTGCAATTTCATGCTTTCCAAACAGGTGCTCTAAAGCCTCTATCCGACGAACTGCCTTCTTGTATGAGTTACTTTGAATCTGAAGAATGACAAAATTACAAGATAATAATTTAGGGCGAAGTGAAAATAAAAGAAAATGGATGACATGCAGAAACGAAGCAGTAAATACCTTCATGTCTCCTTCAGGATCTAATGGCAGTCCAGTAGGCTTTCTAGAAAGAAATTCTAAAACCTGCTTTAGGGTGTTCTCTCGAACTTCCAATGGCAACAAGTCTTTTGGCATGTACAAACGAGCACTACTCAGAGTAGTAATCTGTCCAAGACATAAGATGGATAAAGATATTCTTTCTTTCTTACGTTGTCATCAATGACTAAACAAATAACTCAAAAAGCATCACAATATATTTTTTTCTTTCAGAAAATTGCTTTTTTCCTAGCAGAATACTAGTAGAATTGCTAGAGCCCAGAGAAAAGTGAATCTAGTCAATGCAGATCCTATAAACTTGAGAATAACATTTTAGTTTATTTTAAAATGAGAATGGGAATTCTTTCTGACGCTCAAATTACCCATTATGAGATTACCACGTAAAATTTTTCATTGAGGTACAGCCATAGAGGTCATCATACTCCAATGACAGATCAGCATTAAATACCTCTTTGCAATTACTAAATAAAAATATACAGACTAGGGTAGGCCAAAAGAAAAGTCACCACAACTGCCAACAGAAAAGATATGTAAGATAGATACTACAAATGTATAACTAAAAGGTTTTAAATAACAGTTTCGGAAACGGTTTCAGAATCAGACTAAATCGTTCGCAGCTACCGTGAATTTTTTTCAAACCACTAACAAATGACTCAAATCAATATAGAATAAAAAAAATTAATAATTTTACAAGATATTATGTAAATAATATACAATAGAATTTTATTTTTTACTTGAATTCACAAGGAATTTATTTATTTTTGTGTTTAAATAATTTTAATTTATATTAAATTTTATATATTTGAATTATAATTTTTAATTTAATCAATAAAGAGTTTTTAATTTAGTGATATTAAAGTCATTTCAAAATTTATGAGATTCAAGTTTGAATCTCAATCAAAATCAAATTAAAAAAATTCTATTTAATTATTTTAAAAAATAAATTTGTAATAAAATTCTTTAAATCATACCTTCATTGAGTATTATTTGTTTTTCCTCAAAAAATATATACATATTTTTTTAACTACTACTTATTTCAGTTATTTATAAACTTAGTAGTAAAAAATAATAATAATATTAATAATACTAATGACACTAATAAAAAGAAAGAAAGAAGTGAATAGAACAGAAAAGAAAGTCTAGAATCTAGATACTTTATTACTTTGTTGGTGGATAAAAATAATTTAAAAAGAAAAAGAAAAAGAAAGAAGAAGAATTGAGATCGGGAAAACGGAAAAGAACCAGAGAGGAAGAGAGAATAGCTTGTTCTTTTCTTCCACCGCTCAATTTCTTGTTCTTTTCTTCTCTACTGCCCTTCACATGCACCGACAGTTTTTAATACAGGCTTTTTATTAAAAATCCATCTCTTCAATTTCTTGTTTCCTACCTCCAGATCCGTTTCAACTCGTTTTTCCCTGTTTCAAATCGGCCGATTCAGGTGTACCATCCGATTCACTATCGATTCTACGTGAAGTCTGAATCACAGGTCATATATCGGCCTTTATCGGATCGGAACCCCAAAATTCCATTTCGTATCGGCCGATTCAATTCAAAACGGGCAATATTTAAAACCATGATAACTAATCAATATAATCAACTTTAACAAGCTGTCTTAAAAAATAATCTGCATAATCATCACTACTTCCTTCACTAAAATATATAAATATATATGTGTACATATAAAACTTGGGGGAAGTTAAGCATAGCAATAGAGGAATCTTCCTTAGAAAATGCTTTTACTCTAATAAAATAAAATTGTAACAAGCTTGATTACTAGACCACAGCAAAATTTAAATAAATTTTAAATGACTTAATACACTATAATATTAAACATTAGTTGTGAACCTGAAAGATATTTTTTGTAGGACCAACAAAATCTCAAAGCTACTAATTTTCAGTCAAATCAAAGATGAAATATCAATTTAACTCAGTTCACCATGTTCACCCTTTCTAACTAAAGCACACCAAAAGGAATTTCAATGCCACATTTAGAGAAATGTTAAATTATAAAGGAGCTTACCTCAGTGATCGGAACAGAAACAACAAGAGGCTCTCCATGCTCTTTCAGTGGGACAATTTTCATGTTTTTTTTGGCAACTCCCTCCCTGCTCACAACACATCTTGTAAGAATATCAACTGTGTAGTTTGAATCTTCAGGTTTTCTATTTGCATCATCTGGATCATGCATTGACTATCAGTAATAAATAAACACAAATTCTTAAGACACTGAAGAACCAAAAACTATTAAGCAATTTCACCTTCAGAAAAGCTTTTAACTCTCTCAAAATTGATCATCACTCCCCATGTTACTTCGTCTTCGATAGAGAATGAAGGGGAATTTTCATCAATCCCAGTGCATCGGATACACACAATTCTTCCTGGCTGCAGAAAGGGTAAGCAGTACTTCGGAGAAAACACAATATCACGAACATCCTTCTTCAAACTTTTGTATTGCTGAATCAGGTCATAATAATTCTTTAGACTGTCTTCTTCTTCAATTATCATTGAGTCCCTCTCCTCTTCAAGGACTTTGACTTGCTTCTGCGAATATAACAATCACCACCAACTTAGTAGTTCAACTTTTGCTTCTAAAGATGGCATTAAAAAAAAACCCAGTGATAAGGCTGTACAAGTGGCCAAAAAATAAAGCATACATGGAGAGGATACTGCTCATAACAGTAATTGCAGAAGTAGATTAGCATCCATCTTCTTCTTGTCTAAACTTCTTCAATATTTGATTTTGGTCTCTTTAATCTCTATGCTATTCATACGAGCTGTCATGGTAAATCCCTAGTGGCTAGTATGTCCCAGACTTCCTGATCCTTTTAAATCAACAAAGAAGGCAGCCTTGCTGCGAACCACTCTTATCTTTGTTTTGTCAGGTTATCTCAGTACATGCACATACTCAAACTTCTACCAAATAATTATATTGGTTTTTAAATGCCTAACTGCACTTAAGAGTGTAGGATAATTACACCAAGGGGATGTTAGTCAACTGCAGAGGACAGGTTTATGACATTGTTAGCCATCAGGATACCAATCAGCATCACCCAAACAATTCCCCACATACAAGCTAACCAACTGTAACCGATAACCAAGCAACCAAAATTTGTGAAACCATATAATTTGAATCCTCTGTTCAAATAAGCTGACCTCCAGATTGAGAGTAGTGTGGTAATACCAATTAATTGTTTAAATGAAAAAAAGAAACATGCTATTTATCATATTTCAACATGCCGACATAAAAAATAGAAATAAAAAAAAAAAATCTAATGTGCTAATAAACCAAAAACATTTTAGTGGTAATATAGTAATAGTCAAATTTCACCCATACTAAAACAAATAAAAAGGGCATTGCCTGTGCATAAGGCTTCCCACTGTGGAAGGGTTGTGGGAGGGTTATCTATATGTATAGTTCACTCTAACTTTTTGCTTTCTGGTCATTAAGGAGCAACCCTACCATTGTGTATGGCTCATCCTCAACTATGAAACAAATATATAACTATACTTTGTTCTGAAAAGTAAAACCAAAATCAACTATGAAGTTTCGTAATATCTGGACTCTATAAAATTAACTGACCACAAGTTCAGGAATGGCACGATCAGCTTGGAATTGATAGAATGAATTGCGGAGCAAATTTTCAGGATCCCCATCTTCACTGCGCATTTGATTTAAAAGCATGTTGTAGCTTAAATGGAAGGCACTGCAAATGCGATGGAAATTTAAGTCAATAAAAGTTTCAAAGACAATAGAAGAACTATTACTAATATCATACAACCAAAAGCGAACCAATGAAACCTATTTTATTGCCTTCCTTTATTCTTCCATTGTTTAGAATTTTTAATATGCTTTTCATTTTCTATCCACATTAAGACCAAGTTCAGGCTATGTCCAGTCACATGTATGACTTAGGATCCTGTAGCAGTTAACATTATTAAGGAAATTCCTGATGAGCTTAATTAACAATATCAGATTAATTTTTGTCCAATTCGATGACCTTGATAACACGAAACTACTACAGAGGTCAGAGTTTAGAGAGGCCAAATTATCAATGCTAACAACCTTCAGAGTGAGATATATAATTAAATAGTTGATACATGATAAATGAAAAAGACAATTTTGTAATAGAAAACTAACATAGCAAGTTAACATTGAGTAATTTACACCAGAGATGATGTGAAAATTCAAACTACCTGTTCAAACTGTCAGCACTTCCTTTAAGCATCATTTTAGCAGTAGAAGGCTCAAGCTTCTCATCCACCATAAGGATGCATATCCCACGCTCATCAATTCCTCGACGACCAGCACGGCCACTCATCTGTATATATTCTCCACTAGATATCCATCTGAACTTGTCCCCATCAAATTTACGGACATTAGTGAACACCACAGTTTTTGCAGGCATGTTTAAACCTATGCTGAAAGTCTCTGTAGCAAACAGACACTAAAAGGAAAATATTTCAATCATCATAGTACTGTGATAGATTAAGAAGGAAGAAGAAAAAAGTAGTTGAACATAGAAAAAAATAATTAAATAAACCAGAAAACTATGGATTAACACAACATGTTCCCCAATGAAATAGCAAATGAATCTCAGTATGCCTTCATCAGTATCATTACACAAAGATATTTAACTAGTTAACCAAATGGATCTCACTATATATATTAAAAAAAAAAGGAAAAAATGAAAAAAGAAGAGAGAAGCAGAAGAAGATTGTTTGATGACATTAAAACATCTTGAGACAACCTTAACATCTTAGGACAAAATAAAACAGGGACTGGAATGAGAATAGCTTATGATGCTGAACAACCAAGATGAAGACATGAAGTGGTGAACAGCCTTGTCTTACAGTGCAAAAATTGAACAAATTTAATGCAAATCATCAATTACGAGAAGATCTGACTCTGCACAGTTAAATCATACAAAATGCTACATCAAAACAAACAAAATCTTAGAAGATAGGCACCACAACAATCACAAAAATAAATTATTAAACCTTGATCAACCCTTCTTGAAATAAAATCTCGATCACTTCTTTCAGAATGGGAAGCAAGCCAGAATGATGCACACCTATTCCACGCTTTAAGAGGGGTAACATATTTGAAACCTGCAAATAGTAACATAAAAGGGAAAGAATAATCAATAGAAAATCAATCACCAGCACATAAATAAATCTGGCATTGGTGAAAAGAATGGCGATAGAGTAAACACAATGATATTATAAACATCAGGTCATGCCCATAAAACTAAAAGAATACAAAGTCTCAACACATGAGAGCTCATTGACACACTGAACAAGAGGAATAGAACTTGCCTGAGGTAGTTTCTTGTCATCATCTGAAAGCATGTCCATGGCACTCCAAAAAATGGTTTCTATGTTCACTTTCTCATCATCCTCATTTAGATCCATTTTTGCCATCTATAAAATCAAACAGAAAAGCCAAATCCCATGGGTTTGTTCAGGAAAGAAAATAAATAAAATCTCTGCACTTCTTTTATGTTGTATGTCTAGAGATACGGTGATCAATATAAAATGAGAGCCATTGAGTCATGAAATTCCCAATACAATGTAGCATCATTCTGTGTACGCAACTGAAGGCAACCATGCATCTGGGGCTGCTAATACATAATAAACTAGTATACAGATATAAAAACTCAAGGGTTCACTAAAACCCCTTCAGTTACTTAAATCATGGACTAAGCTAACATAATCACACCCAAAACCCTAGTTGCAGAAGAAAAATACATATAATATAGGGGAACATACCTGCATGGCAAGAAATTCGCATTCTCTTTTGCTAAAGCTGAAAAGGATCACAGGATCATACTGGCGCTGAATAATCATTTTCACCATCTTAAAGATGTCGCTTTCTTCACCAAGTTTTCCCACGACTAAACCCTTTTGCCACTTCCCATTCTCCCTTTTCTTTTCACCTTCACTCTTAGGAACTAGTGCATTCAATGCTTTTTGAAAGCTATCCTCTCGAAATTTTCCCTTTTCATCCACCACCAAGTATAAACCTTCAGCTCCAGCAGGAAAAACATAGTGCTGAAGGGGTGTTGGCCGATAATCAGTATAAACTATGTGACATGGTTGTTGGTGAACCTGGATCAAATCCATGTGGTTAAGCAAGCATATTTCTCCATTAACAAATTAATTATTTTGTGTAAATACAATAAATCTAATAGAAACATTGGGTCAAAAGTGGGTTTGGTTTGAGAACTGCACAAAGATGGTGTAACTATTATTTATGTAACCAATGCACCAAATATCTGTGAACACGTAATTTTGCATCTCTAAGACATTTTATTGCATATAACAAGACTTGTGTAGGTCTAAGAGCAAGAGTCAAGTATTTACATGGAGCAATCGGACTTCCACAGACTTTTGGAAAGCCCCTGGGACCTTTGGAATCAAGAACGGGCAAGAACGAACCAAAACGGACCAAAAATTAGTTAGATGGCCGAGTTGCCCAGTTGGTTGTTGCAGGCTGGCCCTGCAGATCTGCAGGCTAGCCATGCGGCAAGCCCTGGGCTGCTTCGTCTTTCTCCTTTGTTTTGAGTCCCAATCCCACATTGAAAGATTGGAACTCCTTCCTCCACTCCTTTAGCTATATAAGCAGCCTCTCCACACCCTTTTCAACTCACCTCTTGGATGTTAGTTGACAACTGTCCTTACATCCTTTTAATCTTCTCTCTACTTTTCGACCTACAAAACTCCTAAAGACTAATTCCTCTTTGGTTTTAGTCTGCCTAGTTTAGTCCTCCTTGAATTAAATTAGGTTTGTTACTTGGACTTATTTAAATTCCCTTTGCTTTTGGCGACCAAGTCATTTATCCTTTATTTAACTTGGCTTGAAGATTGGACATATTTTTTATACCTTAGCTTCTGGAAAGTGGAACTCCAATCCAATAAGACACTCCAACTGCCTCCTCCTAAACCAAGAAGAACCAAGGTAAAGCATCTTCTTCTTCTTCCTCTCTTCATCTCCTTCCTCTTCTAAAATCGCAAAAATATCAAAACATGATAAATCAAAAATAAAATAAAATAAAAACCCTCCATTGCGAAATGGAAAGAACTGCGTGGGTTTTGATTCTCATTCGAAGAGATACGCAGGCACATTTAATTCAAGTGGCAAATCCAAAATCTAAAACAAATAGCTTCTCTTCTTCCTATGACTTTCTTACTTTTGGGGAATGTGTGATCTTCCTAGTACCCATAAGGACTACAGGAAATATCCTTTATTTCTTTGGATTTCAATGTAATTCCTATTATTTTGTTATTTGCTTCTTCTTATTTTACATGTTTTATAATTTGTCATCCATCCTTATAATTGTCATTCCATTTTATATTGTCATTCCATTATTTAATTGTTCATAAAACCATTTTTAAGTTATTCTTATATTAATAAACCACACCATCATTTTCAAAATAAATAAAAAAACCTAGTCTCTGAATCCTCCTTGATTTCGAAGGTCTAGTGCACTTTCCTTTGAGATATTCTTAATTGGAGTCTAAAATGGATTTTTACCTTATATTTTTCCAAGATAAAAACAAATTAAGGTGGCAACTCTCCAAAATCATTTTCAAAATTAAAGAGTTAATTTACCAAATAAAGTGATAGCCGCTTCAATAGTGAGTTCGGACCTAAACGAGCATTCCGATTCCTAACAAATTGGACCAGTGCTCGGGCGAGAATCAAGCAAGCAAGCGATGCATAATAAAATATTAGCATGTTAGGAAAAAAAAAAAAAAAAAAAAAAGTTCTCAACTGTTTGAGCTGGTCTCAAACAATTGTTTGATGCCGTAAGTCCCAACTAAGAGGAAAAGAACAAAAGATGGAAAGGGACAAAGGGAAATAGCAATTTCCCTTGGATACAAGTCACAGTGCTTGACCCTCAAATTCAATTATCAAAATTGTTAATTTATTTAATTTCTGGTAACATAACAAAGAAGCTTGAAGGGATGCACTAGAAAACATCTTTTAGATCCAAAAAACTCATTTCTTTTTTTATTCTATCATTTGCTATGGGATTAACTCCATTTTTCCCTTATGGAGTATGCACTTGCCATTCAATAGCATCAAGCAATCAGTGCCTTACTTATGTTGTATAAAATTGAGTTCTTCACATGCAGAAGGAGGAAAAATAATCAATAACGTTAGTACTCTCAAATAGACTTTGAACTGAGTAACCATAAAAGGTTCGATTAGCTGGAAACATATGAACATGTTTCAGCACAAGAACTGCAAGCTACTAACCTATGATGTTATGTGATCCTCAATCATTCACCATTCTTTAGTTTTATTCCAGATATTCATTTTATCCTAATTCCCAAAGGATGTTCTTGTTACGTCCCCACTTATAATATTCTCATCAAAAGCACTGGGACTAATATGAACAGAGAATCATGCCAAAAGTATTAACAAGCATATTTAATTGCCCTAAATTTGAAAGCTGGAAAGCAACTTGAAGGAAAACTAAATCACCTTTGCCACCCAATCAGCAAATTCTTTTGCATTAGGCACAGTTGCAGAAAGGAACACAAATCTGGAATTCTTTGGGGCCATAACAATGCTCTCTTCCCATACCACACCTCTTTCTCGATCACGCATATAATGCACTTCATCAAAAATGACCCAAGCAACCTCACGAGTAATTTCAGATCCTTTATACTGCATGCTACGCCAGATTTCTGTGGTCATCACCTAAAATGAAACTGCTTCTTAGATGCTCATACACAAGTGTGTGTGTGTGTGTGTGTGTGTGTGTGTGTGTGTGTGTGTGTATATATATATATATATATATAAAGAAAAAGAACTGACATCAAGCAACACCCACCAAACAAGAAGCATTGGGGTCAATTGTAACATCTCCAGTCATCAAACCAACATCTGAAAACTCTTCTTTGAACTCCCTATATTTTTGATTGCTAAGTGCCTTAATGGGTGAAGTGTATATGACACGTTGCTGATTTCTCAGAGACATAGCAATAGCATATAAAGCAACCACTGTTTTTCCAGCTGATGTATGTGCTGAGACCTGTAAATAAATGGAATTGTTAAGCATTGAGAGAAAGTAAAACGTCATTGTTTCAATAAAAATAGTCATCCAAGTGAAGGCTAGACTTATAAGAAAAAGAAACATAAAACCTTCATCATGACAGTAGATAGTGGCAGTCCAAGACGCCATATAAAACTAAAAAAATCCTCACTTTAAGATATTAGTCATTCAAGAATTAAGAAATGGCCCAAACAATCTTTTGCACATTAATCAGCATGAGTTTTAGTCCAAAACCAAAAACAAAAATTCCTCTCAAAAGCATAATTCATCTAATACGTCATTATTTAACCAACCAAAAAACTCATAGCACAATTCACAAGTACTGGCTACAATATAAGAAGAGCGCTTGTACCAATTGCAGTCCCACAAACTATTTTTCCATTTCCTAGCTCAATTTATCTCATAACTATCCTCTTAACAAGCTATATCCTGATCCATAAACCTCATAAAGTAATCCTGCATCACATATGCTCCCGCTAATTCCCAAAGTTTTATCAATTCTTATAATGATGTAGAGGGTAAATATTTTCACTACACCACTGAATTTCATAACTTTGCCCCCACTCAAAAGCATAAGCCTTCCCTTATGCATATCACCAAATGAAGAAAAGTAACAGAATTGCCAAAATTATGAACAGGACACTTACCATAACAGACTCCCCATTATCAAGGCACTTAATAGCTTCAGACTGAAAAGGGTCAAGAGTAAATGGGAATTCTTTAGCAGGCTTCAAGTCCTTTCGCACTGAAGAATCCAGGCGAGGAGGAGCTACATAACCCTCTGGATACGACACATCATGAATACAAGCCACTGGCTCATTACTAATTACAGAACCATTCTCTCTCTGCTGTTTCTGTGGAGGCAGAGGTTCCCCAAATATGTCTTCAACTGATTTTCTCTTCACAGAGGCCATTAACCTTAAATTCTCAACAACAATAAATAAATAAATAAGCAAAATGAGCTTCACAAAAGAAATTACCTTCAATAAAGAACTAAAATTGGAGCCATGAACAAGAAGCAGAAAACATAATTTAAAAATAAAATAAAAACCCATTTTAATTTCTGCTTTTAGCTACTGAAACGAAGCAGAAAGTTTAAGAATTTAGGGTTTTACAGAAAGATAAAGCTACTAAATTGAACTAAAAATTGTGAAAAAATATTAACTTTATTTAGGGTTATTCGTTTGCTATTCAAATTTGAGACTTAGAAGACAAAAGCTTTCTTCAGAGAGATATATAGAGAGATAGAGAGAGCAAAAGGAGAAGTACCTGCGCGGCGCTGGTGGTGAATGTATGGTGGCTCTGGCGGCAAGGTGAAGGGAATTTTAGAGGAAGAAGGAAAAGAGACGAAAAGATTTTAGAACTGAATATTATTTATAGTGCTTACAAACGCCTTGTCGTTTAAACTATTTGGAAGAGATGTGATGTGCTATTTATTAAACGGCAAGTGTCTCGTCACGGTTGATTATAAAACGACCGGACGTGTTTTTACTTGTCGTTTGCGGAAAATGGAAACACGTCGTTTATCTTAGAAGATATCTGGTTTACATGACATCTAAAAACTTACACAGCTTAGAGGTTAAGAATTCTTTTCTGTTTTGTATTTTCTGTTTTCTATTTTTTTAAATAAAAATAATATTTTGAAAATTAGAATTTGTTAATTTTGATTTTCTGCTTTCTGTTTTCAAAATATTTCTAAATAAAGATGAAAGAAATAAAAAATAATAATTTTTAAAAAAATATTTTTTAATACTTATTTTTTTGAAATTTAAAAAAAAAACCATAAAACAGAAAATAGCAGTGATACCGAACGCCCCTTAGTTGAGTTAAATATTTAGCCTTCAAAAAATTTACTTTTTTTTAATTTATTCTTAAATAAATTTCAAAGGTGTTATAATAATTTATCTTTCAAAATATTTACTTTGTCATTTGCTTATAATATTGAAAATCAATTTAAAAAATATTTAAAATTTTAATTTGTAACATTATAAAAATATTTAATTCATAGGAATTTTATTTTTTTAATTTATTAAAATATATATTATAAAAAATAGTAAAAAACTAAAGAAAAATACAAAAATTATTATATCATGTTTTTTGTATTTTTTTTATTGCTATGTGATACATGGGAGACTCTATTGTAATAAATTAATGTTGAAATTCCCACAAGGAGAACAAAAATAATAATAGAATAATAAAGGGAATTGTTATGAATTGGAACTCCAAGTTTCAATTTTAAAGATGATTTCGGTACGGTCCGCAGGTCTGACCTGCGGACCCGCAGGCTGAGTTCGCGCGTCCGCCAGGCTCCCTTGCGGACGTCCGTACACTTGACCTGCGGACGCACGTCCGCACACGTGTCTTGCGGCTCGGTCCTTTTTTCTGATTTTTCTATTTTACCCTTCATTTTTTCTAATTTTTGTATCCTTTTTGGTCTTTTTTCATCCCCCATTTTCCCTATAAATACCCTACCCCTTATTCATTTCAACATACCAAACAATTTGTTGAATTTCCAAATTGTTTCTCTCTCTCTCTATAATTAGTATCTCTCTTTTTAATTAATTAGTTAATTAAAAATCAATTTTAATTAACTAATTAGCTTTTTTTTTAAATTCCCACCAAATTTTCAATTAATTAATTAATTAAAAATTAATTTTAATTAATTAATTAATCTCTTTTTTTAATCTTCCACCAACTCTCAATTAGTTAATTAATTAAAAATTAATTTTAATTAATTAATTAATTCCTTTTTTTTAATTAAATTTTCACTCAAGTGGTTAATTAATCCTTTTAATTAATCATTTTAATTAATTAATCCTTTTAATTAATTAAATTTTGAGTAATCAAACCCCCTTTTTCAAAATCATTTTCATTTTCCAAAACGGAACTCCGCTCCAGTAAAACCACTTTCCCACCACTCAAATCAACCCAAAAGAAGGTATAATCTTTTACCCCCAATCAAACCAAATCAAATCAATCGAATCTGACCGATTTTTAAACCCTCCTTCCACCTCATAGTGGAACGAACTACGCGGGTTTTGATCCCCATTCAATGGGGTACGTAGGCAAACTTGGAATCTAAATCCAAGTTTCAAATCCAAATCCCAAC
>CATKHJ010099571.1:0-10378 GCA_949750685.1 Vernicia montana | reverse complement strand
TTAAAGTTTAATTGGGAGCAATTGTTAAGGAGGTTAAACATTAACCTTGATATCTAAAAGCTTACCAAATAAGGTTAAAGAGGGTTAAAGTATTACAGGAGTAGCACTTAACCCCTTTTAACCTCGATTCAAACGCACCCTTAATATTAATGTTGTTGTGAGCTAATGTTAATCAATTATTTAACAAATTAACAAAATTTAAGAAAAAATTAGGTCATGAGAAATTTTCTTTTGAAAAATTAATATTCCATTTAAAAGAGAAACGATAGTTTTTCAATTAAATTATTGTTAAGATATTATTTATATAAAATATTTAGAATTTTTTCTTCCTCTTTTGTATCTACATTATTCAGTTTTTTTAAAAAAAAAAAAAAAAAAACTGATTTTGTAAATAGTGAATAAGACAACACATGAATTGATGACCCTACAAAACTAGTTTTCCAAAACTTGTGGGGATAATAGTACAAATTGATCTCCTTCAAATGAGAACCGAGTAGGTCACTTGGCCCTTCTTCCTAAGGTCATCACTTGGTCCCCGTTCTTCACCACCCTTCACACTTTACACGTGTGTATCATCAAATATCCTTAAATTTCTTTTCCTTCTTTTGATTTCCATAAAATATTTCTCAATACAAGTAATGGGTATATGCTAAAATTTAAATTTCAAATCTTTTATATTATAAAATAAAACATTCAACTAATAAAATACTATATTATAATTTAATGATACAAATTTAAAATTTTTATTAGAAATCTTGAGTTTAAATTTTAATAAAAATAGAAGTAATTTATAAAAAATAATGATAGTATTTTGTATTTATTCTGATTTAATTTTGTTTTGGTTCTGAAAAGGGGAAATTGGTGGAGTACTCTAATAGAAAAATTGAAGGAGGAATTTGACTGAAAGTAGTGCATGCAGGCTGATTCTAAAAGTTATAAATTCTGATCTGAAATGAGTAGGGCACACACCTAAAGAGATGATTGTACAAACACCACTAACAAAAGAAATTGGCCTGTTTATATTGACTTTAGATATAATTTTGAAATTCAAGAACAATTTCACTTTTTCAATATTCCTCCATTTCACAAATCCTCTCTCATCCCTCTTGTACTAATATATATATATATATATATATTGCTTCATTTCTTGGCAAATTAATGAAATTCACACTCATATCCATCAACTTTTATGTTATTGGCTATTCGAGTATCTGTCTCATATAATACCGTATAAAATTGAAGAATAAAAATTTTGATTTTTTTTATAATAATAATTTTTAATATATTGAAAAAAAATATTTTTTATTGTTTGTCAATAAATTTAAAATGTGAGTTTAAGATAATATATAATTATTTATTATATTATTTAATTTAAAAATAAATATTAAAAAAAAACAACTCAGATAACCACATATTGTTAGGTTGAGTAGGGCTGCCCCTATTTTTTTTTTTTTTTTTGTGGGGTTGTCACAAAGTTCATAGGAATTAAAAGTCAGCATGAACGGATGCTTCTTCTTCTTCTTCTTGTATCATATACAATTTTGATTCAACTCTATAATTTTTTTTTATTATTAATTATTCTGGTTATTGATTGTTTAGAGCAGAAAGTGTTAGCTCTTAAACTATATTTATAATAATATTTTAAGAGTTGGTTTACCTATATGTCTAATTAATTGGCACAGACGAAGTTAGACACAGTTCTGCCATTATTATAAAACTAGTAAAATTTAAAGTACAACTACATATAAGGCAAATTTGAAGAGTCTATTATATTATCTCCTTAATTATGAAAAGGCATTATATGATAAGTAAAGAAAAAGAAAAGGTTGAAGTTCAATAAAAAAACAAAAAAAACAGAAGGTTGAGTATATTGTTGATCACATCTCAAATATAATTTTTTTTTTTTTAACAGTAAAGTGATAACATAGATCAGTCACACTTTACTAAATTCATCTTATTATTTTAGTAGAATCGAACTCTAATCAATAATAAGAAAAACACACTTACTTATTAACAAAACTAACTCTTAAGTTCAAATATAATTTCTAAATGTGTATAAATTAATTATATTTGAAGAATATACTCATAAATATATTTCATTAGAAAATTTAATTTTGATAAATACGTAAATTTTTTATTAAAATAAATACTAAAAGACAACCCATTCATATGTTAAAATTAAAAAAAATTCATAAATACGAAAAATATATTATTTATAATATGATAATCGATTTTTTTTTTATTTAGAAGTGTGATATGAATTGCTCCCAATTTTTTTTAATGAAAAAAAAAAAAAAACAAAAAACAAAAGGGATAAAGTTATTGAATCACCAAACATAAGGAAAAAGAGCTTTTTAATTAATAGCAAATAGTATAAAAGTATATCAATGTTATTGGTGGGAAAATGTTTCCATTATTTTAGAATCAAACTCATCATCATTCCTATTTTTCAAAGTAAGTGATTGGAATTGGAATCATCAACACATGCCATAGTTATATATATATAAAGATTAAAAATTAATTAAAGAAATCCAAATCCATCCAATAAAGATCTCTCTCATTCAGACAAAAAAAAAAAAAAAAAAGATCTCTCATTTTCTTTCTTTTTCTTGTCAGAAACAAATAAAGATAGTAAGTACTCTGTGACAAATTCCATGTGAACCCACCCCTACCAATCTCTCTCTCTCTCTCTCTCTCTGTTTCATTATATAAACACTCGTCTCTGAAACAACTTTTCCTTCACTTCTCGTCCTTTTCTTTAAAACAAATTAAAATTCTGGCTACAAACCCAAGATTTTTATTACTATTATTATTATGGGTTTCTTGATTTTCTTGTTTCTTTCTCTGTTCTTGTTGATATTAACACCATCAATTACAAAAGCTGAAACTTTCATTAATACCTTGAATAACAGTACTACTGTTACCGACAGTAATTTGTTATTGAATTCAAGAGATTTACTAGCAACAAGAAAATGCAATTGGTTCCAAGGAAAATGGGTTTTTGATTCTTCGTATCCTCTCTATGATTCTTCAACTTGTCCTTTCTTAGATTCAGAATTCAATTGTCAAAAAAATGGCCGTTCTGATAGATACTATCTCAAGTATAGGTGGCAGCCCTTCTCTTGTAACTTACCCAGGTACGTTATGAATTTTAATTAATTTAAAAAAAAAAAAAAAAAAAAGAGAATTCATTTTTTAATATATATTTATAAAAATGCAGGTTTAATGGGTTGAATTTCTTGTCGAAATGGAGAGGGAAGAAGATAATGTTTGTAGGTGACTCACTGAGTCTAAACCAGTGGCAATCTTTGACATGTATGCTTTATGCTTCTGTGCCTCATTCAAAGATTTCACTTATTAGAAAAGATGGGTTAGCTTCAGTCTCATTTCAGGTTAGTTTACTCTAATTTTACAGTTTCAATTTAAATATTTAAATTCCTTTTTTTTTTTTTCTTTTAATTTTTCTGGGTTTTAAATTATATATATATATATATAAATAATGATTGATTGGCTGTAGTGCATGCACGTCTTGTCCTTTTCTTTTGAGAAGGTAAAGTTTTTATTCATTGCTTGAATTTAATTAATTCAATTACATTTTAATTAATTTTTTTTTTTATTAATTTTGGTGCCAGAATTTAAAGTTTGAAGTTTGAAGTTTTTGGAAAAATGGAGTTTATTTTTATTTTTTGTTCTTATAGCATTAAAAGGGGAGCGTGATTGGTGGTTGCCTTTTGTTTTTGAATTTGCCGGAGACATGTCTGAGTTTTTTTTTTGTTTTTTAAATTTTTTTGCTGGTAATTAATGGAGGTTTCAAAATTTAAACATCACCATAGCTTGTACTGTTTTAGTATTGTCTGCTGGTAAAAAAAGAAAATAATAACTATTTATGAAATTTATACTGAGAAAACACTGTTAGATCAGAACAAAGGTGCATGGTAAAAATCTTTCTCGCAATCTTATTTTTACTATTTTAGTTGTCATAACTTTTATTTTTTTAACTATTTCATTTCTTATACTTTACTTTACTTTTTTTTTTTTTTTCTTACGAAGTCAATTTTTATGTATTACATTAAATTTGTTTTTTTTTTATTAATTTTAAATTATTATAATTTACTTGATATTGTTTTATTTGTTAAAAAAATTATTTTGTGGAAGTATATTATGATAAAAAAATACAAATAATTTTGATTAAATTTTTTTAAAAGTATACATTAATTATAATTACTATCATATTATTTTAAGTGATAATTCAAAATTTCTACTTTTCACAATCAATTTATTATTTAACTCATTGTATTATTTTCAATTATTATTCATCATTTACCAAAAAAAAATTAGTGAAAAATGCAACATCAAATAGGAATTTTTTTTTTTAAAGGATGAATTTATAAGTAATATATAACTTTTTTTTTTTTTATATTGAAGAGAATTCTTATTAGGTATATAAAAATTTATCATTTCTTTGTTTCTATATGGTAAAATTGTATTAGTACTTGAATTATATTTTTCTTTTTTTAGCAAATTGTAATTATGATACGTTAGTTGAAAAAGAAAAGCCTTTTAGAGTAAAGAACACGACCCAATGATTACTCCAAAATTTTCTCCAATTATTTGCATAAGACATGTTTCAATTAGCAATAGGATCCATGCCATTTGGCCGCCTTTGAAAATGTCCACACGGTTGCCATTTTGGAGAAAATACACTTAAGAATTTGCTAGTGACACCAAAATTCAAACTTCACATAATTAGAGGCACTTGAGTCATTCAAATTTTGGGTGTTAATTAAATACATAGATAAGATTTTTTTAAAAAAAATATTAAAGAAGGGTATTCAAATTTGAATATATTCTTAAGAGTAATCTCACATTAATTGGGAATGAATAATATAAGTGGTTAATATATGGTGATGACCTATCACTTAATTGGCTAGTATTAGTCATTTTAGATATGATAGTACCCAATATACCAATATGTGTTTATGTCTTAACTCTCTCTTATATTTATCTTCCTCTCCATTCATAAAAATTAATATATATTATACAAATCATATAGCAGAAACAGAAGACGGAGATGATAAAAAATTACGAGGGTGGGAGAGTAGGAAGAAAAATTATAAAAAGAAAAATTCAAACTCGAATCCCTCTAAACATTAGAGAAATAATTAAAATAATTAATGAGGAAAAACCATGAATTATCTTTTACCCCTTTTTTTTTTTACTGTGTGATCCTTGAAATTTCTTTATTCTATCCTTACTCGCTCTTGGTTTGTTTTTATTGGCACTTTCCAAGGACCACATGCAGCAAATAATCAGAACGAGTTCTTTGCTTACGCGACAATTTCTTTATACTTTGATTTATAGTTTCCAGTACTATGCAACGTGGCAAATATTGGCCCCACTTTTTTTTTTTTAAACCATTAGGACACCTAATTTAATTAATCCCTTTCAATTGTCAAGCCATAGGAATAATATTATTTTCCGTCATTCACTCCAAAAATAAATTATATATTCGATCATGGTATTAAGAATTATATTTTAAAAAAATATAATAATTTATTTCTTTTTTTTTTTTTCACTTGAATTCAATCATTAAAATCAATACTAAGAAAATAATTTGTAAATACATAGGCTTAATATGAGGGTGCGTCATTGAATTCGTTGAAAAATTAATTTAATTTTAATTGACGGTAAAAATGTTAAATTAGTCTTTAAACTTGACATTTGGGGATAAATCAGAATAAAATAATTTTTTTTGTCATCAAAGTTTTTATACTTAGCAATTTTTGTAAAATTAGCTTTTGGTCAAACTTTGGGTAATACGTATGCTATAAAATCAAACGAAATAACGTTAATTTCATAAGTTCCGTTTGACATAAATTTTCGAAAAAGTGTTTTTCTAATTTTTTTTTTTTTTTTAGTTTTTCAGTTTTGAAAAGTAATTTTGAAAAAAACAAGTGAATAGATACTTTTTCAAAAAACATGATTGAAAAAACAGTTTCAAAAAAAAAATCAATCAATTAAATAAAAAAATTTAAAAATATTTTTTTAGCCTACAGCAGGCTAATAGTAATCAATTAAATTTAAGTTTTTGGAGAATGTGTAAAAGTTATTTTTCAATATTGTGTAATAATTGAATGTTTTAATGAATGAAATTGATGATATTTTGTTGATCATTATACACATCTTTATTTAGTATTAAAAATTGAATTCCAAGGACAAAGTAAAAATCAAACAATCAAATAAACATAAAAAATTACAAAATTCAAAATATCCTTCATTAATGTCTATAAATAACATTCAAACTAACAAAAAAAAAAATTAATCACATAAATTAGTACCGTGCTATATTTAATTTTCATCAATCATTAATGTATTAATTAATCACACAATAATTTTTAGAGTGTAAATAGCATTTTTTGAATTTTTTTATTTAATTGATTATTTTTTTAATTTTTTTGAAATTGTTTTTTTCAATCCTACTTTTTGAAAAAACATCTATTTACCTATTTTTTTCAAAACTGAAAAAACTAAATTTTTTTTTTAGAAAAGTATTTTTCCGAAAAGTTTTGCCGAACAGAACTTATAAAATTAACGTTATTTCGTCTGATTTTATAACATACGCATTGCCTAAAGTTTGACCAATGATTAATTTGACAAAAATTGTCAAGTTTGAGAATTTTGATGACAAAAAAAGATAATTTTATCCTGATTTATCCTCGAGTGCCAAATTCGAAGACTAATTTAACCCTTTTACCTTTAATTAACATATAAACTGACTTAAAAATATATCTTAATTGTCTAAGTAAAAAAAAAAAAAAAAGATACTTTCAAAATCATAAGGTTGTGTTGAATAAATCACGTCCAAAATATAGACAAATGGAAAGTGGAGATGTAATATAATTAATAATAAAAAAATTATGTTTTCAAACTCGAATTGATTTGGTCGATTCAATCAAAAGACAATTCACAAATCAGTCTGGGTCATTTATAAATTGAGTACTTTCTGTAACGAACATTCATAATGTGTAACGAACGTTACTTTATTTTTTGTCTAAAAATAACGTTCATTCAAAATATATAACGTGCGTTAACTATGCATATAAATAAACACTTGATATAAATAATATTTATTAATATATTATATTTATTTTTAACATATAAATAATAAATTTATAATATTATTTAAAATTTTAATTTGAGTCCAGTTAAATATTTGACTCATAATTCTCTGCTTTCACCAATTTTACAATCGGGAAGGATTTGAAAAAATTGATAAAAAACACAAATTAATATAATTAATAATTTGAATGAATTTTATTTTATTTCAATAATTACCTAAAATGAAAATTTAATAGTTTATTCGTGGTTATTTTTGTGAGCAGGATTATGGAGTTACGATACTACTTTATCGAACACCATTTCTAGTAGATCTTGTTAATGAGAAGAAAGGAACAATTTTGAAGCTTGACTCAATATACAGTGGCAAGGCATGGCTAGGAATGGACGTCTTGATTTTTAACACATGGCATTGGTGGACCCACACAGGAAGAACTCAACCGTAGGATTCATTTTATTTATATAATTATATAAATTCATCACATTATTATTTCTTTTTTCCAAAAATATTAATTAATTTATTTAATAGTGTACTAATTATTATTTTTTTTAATTATAATTGCAGGTGGGATTATATGCAAGAAGGAAATAAATTTTATAAAGATATGAACCGTTTAGTTGCATTTTACAAAGGACTCACTACATGGGCTAGATGGGTCGATCGAAATGTTGATCCTTCCAAAACCAAAGTCTTCTTCCAGGGAATCTCTCCCACTCACTATGAGTAAGCAAATTCCTTCATTTTCTTTTTCTTTTTCTTCTTTAGTAGTAAGGTGGTTTCACTGACTAATTTCGCATCGTATTAAGTTAATTTTCTTAAATTGGTCAAAAATAAATTTTCATTTATGATATGATATTAAAAATCAAATTCATGTAAACAAGAAGAACGTTATTTTTTTAAAATTTAAAATCGAATTAGATCGAATAAATTATTAATTAATTTTTAATTTAACTCATCTGATAGACTAATTTGATATGATTTTCAAAAGATTAAACAAAAGTATATGCTAATTTATATTTTATTGATTTAAAATAGGGGCAAGGATTGGAATCAACCCACAAAATCATGTGTTGGGGAAACACAGCCATTCTTTGGAATGAGGTATCCAGCAGGCACACCAATGGCATGGGTAGTTGTTAAGAAAGTATTGAGCAGAATCAGGAAACCAGTGTATTTGCTAGATGTAACTACACTCTCACAATACAGAAAGGATGCTCACCCATCTGACTATAGTGACAACCACAAGACAGATTGTAGCCATTGGTGTTTACCTGGATTGCCTGATGCTTGGAACCAACTTTTATATGCAGCTCTTATGATTTAATTAATTAACTCTTTTTTACATTTTTTTTAGGATTAATAAATCAATATTCAATATTGTAATGTAGTTGATTTTTTTTCCCCCATTTTTAGAAGATCATTATTTCGATGATTAATTAGGGTTTTAATTAAAATTTTCTTTCTTTCTTCCATTTTTCTTGTGCAAGTGGGCAATAAGAAATTAAGAAGGGAAAGGGTAGTGCTCATGCAACTGTAAATTTTATATTATTTGTTTTTTTTTTTTTTTTTTTTGGCAATAAAGTTGCCATGAATTGTATGGAAATTTGGACTTACCATCTAATTAATTAAATTTTATATTATTTCTTGTATGCTCTCTTAATTTAAAATATATGACTAATCACCATGTTAGAATCTCACAAGGACATGTAAAAACTATGATAAATTATATATTAGTAAGTATATTCTAGAAGAAATTGATTTAATTTTGTTTTGCAAATAGTTATGGGTATTTTTAGACGAATTTATCCATCCATTTATCAAGATTATATTTTCTCTTTGATTAAGTATGAGCATATCCCATATTCAATCCATAGAATAATATCTTTTTAGATGTTATCACAAGAATTGAGCCCTTGCAAACAAGAATTAATGTATCTATGTTTCATCATGGGGGGTTTGAACTATACTAATTCTATTTTTTCTTTATTAAATTTTTGTTGTATAAAAAAAAATTGATGTAAATTAAATTAATTATTTTTTATATACAAATTTAACTTTGGGTAAAGTTTGAACACAAAACCTTACATTTTTTGAAATAACTTCAATACTTTTAAAGTTAAGCGTGACAGATAAATTTTTGTTTTTTTAAAATAAAATAATATTATTAATAGATATTAGAAATTAGAATATAGGGAAAGTCGAGCCATAACTATTGAGCTATTGTATAAAATAAATTACTTTTGTTAAGACATAGGCCACTTGATTCGCTGATTTCTTCATAAGTTTAATAACTTAAATCATCTTAAATTGTATAATTTTGATGTTCACCTTTTGAGTTCTTCACCCATTAAAAAAATAGAAAAAATTACAATAAATATAATTTTTTTAATTTTTTTTTTAAAAATACTTTCTTTTTTTTAAGTTTTTGAAAATGCCTTTTTTTTTTATATATTTATGAGATACTTTTGAAAGTGAAAGTGAGACATTTTTTAAATATAAAATTTAGTAAATTATATTTTTTGAAAAGAAAAAGAAGGAATGACATATATATAAGAATATTTTATGTGTTTGTGTAAAATTTTTTTAAAAAAATATACAATGGGCCATACGAGGCTGAAATTCTTACAAGCCCAAGTGTAGGGCTGAGCACGAGACTCGGAGATACCGAACCGTACCGAAAATCCGAACCAATAATATTCAGAACCGAAAAATATCCGTTGACCGTTTAACTTTCTCCGAACCGAACCGTCCCGGTTTTTTTTTTTGGTACGGTTCTGGAGATTAGTAGTTATCCATACCGAGAACCGTACCGAACCATACCGAACCGAAGAACCGAAACTAGAACCGATTTAAAGGGTTTATATATATATATATATATACACACACACACACACACACACATTGAATTTTCTTAAATGTGTTGTTAATTCAATATCAAAATGTATGTTTATATACACACACACACACACACACACATTGATATTGAATTAGCAACACATTTAAAGAAATTTAATAATGTATAAGTAAAATTTAATTTTTATTAATTATAAAATTTAATTTTTAAATTAGTAGTTGCAATATATATATATATATATACACACTTTGATATTGAATTAATAACACATTTAATGAAATTGAATAATGTATAAGTAAAATTTAATTTTTAATTATTTTAAAATAAAAAATTTTCGAATCTTCATTTTGTCCCGTTCCGTACCGAACCGTCCCGTTCCATTCCGAACCGTCCCATTAGACCCGAAT
>CATKHJ010099550.1:0-14987 GCA_949750685.1 Vernicia montana | reverse complement strand
GTCATTTTTAGGTAAAGGATCTTGATTGTTTGATTGATAAAGCATCCAACATCAACGCTCGTGTCTTGACGGGTATAATCGAATCAAGTCGAGTCGAGTTTTAATTTGTTTAGATTTAACTTAATATTTTTTTTCGAGCTCAAACTTTGAATCGAAATTGAAAATTATATTCAAACTCGACTCGTTTAAACTCGAGTTTGGCTCATTAATAAATTATAATTGAGCTAAACTCGAACTCGAGTTCAACTCGTGCTAGAAAACTACAAACTACAAAAAATAGTCTCACATCTAAAAATTACAAAATAATTAAAAACCATATAAGTAATAAATGGCTAATCATCCAATTGACTAGTGTTAGTCATTTTGATTATAGTTGGATTCAAATATCTCTCATCTCACATTCACCTCATACCTTCTCAATTCAATTCAAATTATTACATGGTATCAGAGCATCCGATAGATCCAAGCTGCGTTTTAGGAGGAGGATTTCAATTCCGGAAGATTCGGTTTATATTTCAGGGGGAAGATTTCAATTTCAATTATAAGTGACAACTGGGCGTCAAAAGTCAAATCTCAGTTGCACTTGAAGGGAAGTGTTAGAAAACTACAAACTACAAAAAATAGTCTCACATTTAAAAATTACAAAATAATCAAAAACCATATAAGTAATAAATGGCTAACCATCCAATTGACTGGTACTAGTTATTTTGATTATGATTGGATTTAAATCTCTCTCTTCTCACCTTCGTCTCCTACCTTCTCAATTCAATTCAAAAATTAAAATTATTACAACTCGTTTATAATTTATCAAAATACTCAACTTCCTAAATATTTATTTCTAATAAAATAACTATAACAAAAATATTTAAAACTAACATAAAAGTAAAATTATCCAATTAGTGAAAAAAAAATCAATCATAAAATTAAATATCACATGTATTACAAAAATATTAATTAATAAAAAAAATATTTTTAAATATTAGAATATTAAATTATATAATAAGAAACTATTAAATTATATTAATTAGGAGAATATATATTTTAATCAAATTGAATTATCAAAAAGTTTATAGCAGTATTAAAATATATTTTTTGAAGTGTCAATATTTTTAAGCTAATAATAATAATAATAATAATCAAACTGTTCACGAGCCTATTAATCGAGCTGTTCGTGAACTTATTTACGAGCTTATAATCGAATTGTTTACGAATTTAATCGAGCCGAGCTTAACTTTGCTCAATCTAGGCTCATTTATTCATCGAATCTTAAAGTAAGGCTCGAGTTTGGCTCGTTTATAAAATGAACTAAACACGAACGAGTTTTTATTGAGTCGAACATCGAGCCGCTCACGAACGGCTTGGCTCATTTACACCCCTACTTACTCTCTATTATTATAAACAATTGAATTCTTTATTTTAGGTTATCTTAAAAAAATGAACGTACTCCTTAACATTCTCTATTTCACTTCCTATTTTATTTTTTTATTAATAAATCTATAATTTTATTTTTTTACATAATTTTATAATTTTATTTCTTTTACTTTACATAAAAATTTTATGAATAAAAAAATCTTTTTAAAATAATAATAATAATAATAATAATAATAATAATAATATATTGCAATATCATTTCTTTTATTTTATATAAAATTTTTACTACTAAAAAAATATAATTTGATATAAAATATTTTAACAAACTATTATTATTATTATACTATAATTTTATTTCTTGTACTTTTCATAAAATTTTTACTATTAAAAAAGAATAATATGATTTAAAATATTATAGAATAATATTTTAATAATAATAAATGTTTGATGCTAAACTTCTTGTATAGGATGAATGGGAAAGAAAATAGAGGGAAAATAGAAAGAGAGATAAATAATAATAAAAAAATTAAGAGCTATTTTCTCTTTCTTTAAGTTTAAAGACAAAAATTGTGACTCTTAACAATATGCTTGGGAAGGGAGGAAAGGAAAGTGGTAGGAAAAGTTATTTTCAATTGTTTGGGAAAATTGTGGAAAGAGTGGAGAAAAAAAAATGTTGATAGTAACTTTTTTCCCTCGTTCCATCAAATTTTTTTACTCCAAATTGAAAAGGAAAAGAGAAGAAGACATTATATTTTTAATCATTTGGATCCACCAATTTTTCCTTTTCTTTTATTTCCATAACTTTCCAAACAATGTAAAGAAAAAAAATTTCTCCACACTTTCTATTATTTTCCCCTCATTTCTTTGCCCACTCTTTTTTTCTTCACTCAATTTTTTTTTTCCAAACATAGCATTAAAAATTTTTTAGAGAAGGAGGAAATTTTAAGGATGTTCTTGGAGATATAATTATTGGACATGCTTCTTAAAATAGAGAAAAAGGACTTACAATACAATTAAATTAAACGAGAGATTGGTCTGATTTTTTTTTAATTGTGTAGGACCACCAATTTCAGGTTGAGAAAAGAGGTTGTTACCTGTTTTACCAATTCTACCAAACAAAGTAACGGATAAACTTTGGAAAAAAAAAAAAAAAAGTAACGGATAAACCAATCTTACAAACTAATGGTTTAATTACTTAAAAAATTTCAAATTATATAGTTTTTAATAATTTCATTATATTCTTTCCGATTTTTTTACACAAATGTCTATACTTTAATTTTTTTTAATAATTTATCCCATTCTTTCAAATTTTTCACACAAATATCCATATTTTATTTTATTTTTTTTTTATAACATACAATCAAATGACAGAAAATACTAAAACGTGGTAGTTGTTATTAATGTGTAATTTTTTTTTGTGTAAAACGAAAAAAAGAAAAAGTCAGCAATAGCACACTCAAAATAGTGTGTTTAAGTAAATTTTAAATCTTTATTTTTCTACTTTTGTCTAAAACTATAATTCATTACACTTATCTCAAAATTTTATCTATTTCTTTGATAAAAAAGCAAAATTAAGTCATAATGTCTCGATGATTTAGTTAGTAGTTTTTTGATTACATTACTTTGATACCTAGCTATATGCATACACGACAATGTTTTGCTCTTTTTTTTTTTTTTTTTTTTTCGTTTTATAAAAAAATTACACGTCGGTAACAATCACCATGTTTTTATATTTTCTATCGTCGGATTGTATTTTAGAAAAAAAATATTAAAATATAAGCATTTATATGAAAAATCTAAAAGAAAGATAAAATTGTTAAAAAAATTAAAGTATAGACATTTGTATGAAAAATTTGAAAGAATAAAATAAAATTATTAAAAGTTGTAAAGTTTGAAATTTTTTAGCTAATTAGGCCTAAACTAATCATCTAAGCGATTAGGTATTTAAATTTAAAAAATCATAAATAGAAATTATGAATTATAATGGAGGTTGGTAAGATGATGATACAAACACATAAATATAAATTCAAATTGATTAATTTCATATTGAAATTGTGTTAATACTGCCACCTTAGTTCTCTTCTCATATTTGCTCAACCCATCCCCCATGGATGGGTCCTAATAATCCAATTATAGCCAAATGTAATCGGAGAGCAAATAATTGCGACATTCACCATAGTCAACTTGCTTTGATTCAAACGAAAAATTAATTATACAAGTAAAAGAGATGCCAATGGGCAAAAATTAAGTGCCAAGATCTCAGTCTAATTTTGATATTGACTATCAAACATAGTTCAAATTAAAAAAAAAAATAAAATAAAAATCTGACAAGCATACTTACCTGCAATTATTGATGAATTATGTCGAATCAACTTTAATTTGAACCAGAAAATGCATGAGAACAGACAAATTATGCTTAAAAGAATGGCAGTCAATTCAGAAAACTAATCCATGCTTAACTTTACGGGAAAAAAAGCCCACACATATGCACATGTATTGTTTGCTACCCACAGCCAACATAAGATTTTTTTTTGGGTTATAAAGAACAATAAGAACCAACAAAGATTACCAAGCATTGGGAAAATGTTAATTAAAAAAAGATTAACAGAAACATGCATGAATATTTAGATGTTTGAAGTTAACTCCACTATTGTCAAACAGTCATCTCTTCCTAGTCCAAAGAAAAGATTATTAATCCAATTCAAATCAACAAATCCTAAACCCAAACAAAGTAATTATTCATTTTTCAGGGTATCAAGACAACCGCTAACAGTTGAGATAACATTAGTATAGCACCCTCATAGTGACCACCCATCAAATAATTCTGACCAACTTCTCAAAAGATTTTTAAATCTTGTTAGCTTTGCACAAAGTAATTATTCTCAAATTCCTGCTCATAATCAACTGTATACACGATATCAAGTATATATAAAATTCTGATAATAATTTCTTGCTGTTATGATAAGAGGGAGAAAAGAATTATGTATGTGACTCTGTGTTATGTGTGTTGCATGCTAGCTAGCCAGTCTATATATCAAAAGCAGACATGGTAACATATTTGTGCAAGTATCCAAAAGTCATTTAACTAAGAAGTACTCAGTGATCTGCAGTCAAAATGCATGCCAATTTCAAATCTGAACTTTAAATTTCATATGCAAACAAATTATCAAGAACTAAAAGAACACCTACCAACAACAATTACAACAACAAGATGGGTACAATTGTCAGGCTTTTCACCCCTTTCTTCAACTAACTCAAAATGAATACAAGTGGTTGATTTGAAGTCAAAATCTTAACACTAACTGGTACTTACTTTTTGTAGGCTTGCCATGTATGTTAAATAGATTGTCCATAAATATGAACACGTACTGTTCACCAATGGCTGCCATCAAATACCAAATATTGATCATATTAGCAAGGCAATTTAGGGATAACCTCAAAATTAAAGTGTAAAAATAAAAGAAAGAGGTATTCAAATTTGACTCCTACAAATTCTTTTTAGGACGTGAAATGGAGACCACCAAGACATACCTGTAGATGCACTGGGACAAATTTATATGTAAAAAAATCACAGATTGGCCAATACAAAACACCATTTTTCAATGTTGGGAGCACATCACGCTTTAATCTAGCAATAATCTCACCACCGCTTTCACCTGAGTTTGATACCAACATAGTATTAATAATCCAGTAAACAGTTTAAACAACCAAATGAAAAGTCAATGGCTTTCAGGTTAGTCATTATCTATCTCATATGAAGTGGAGGATGCTGGTAGGAATGGGTTGTATAAAAGAAAAAGAAACTTTGTCAAAAAAAAAAAAAATGTAAATGAAACATGGCTCATTTTAAAACATCATGGTACAGCACCAAAATAAAAGAACCCAGTGTAGTCTTCTGTTTGAGACTTAACTAAATAGCTGTAACTCAAGCTACACAACTAAATTGCTTTGCACAAAGCACATCAGTAGCCAATAACAACTATGCAATGGCCAAGCATTCACTGATATACCCACAGCTGGAGCCTTAGAAAAATCTATGTGATCCAATTGAAGGCATTGACCCATTGTGGATGGCTCCAATCTTACAAGTAAAAGAGAGTTAAATTATCTCAGCCCAATTATAGGCATACCAAATGATCCATTTCTACACCTCTATGAGCTCATAGAGGCAACCTGATGCCCATATGAAGAGACTTCATGGCACCCTCCCAGAAAATGCAGAAAATAATCATATAACATACTGAATAAAACAAATATTCAATTTTGTATACCTTGTAAAGCCGCATTATAGGAGAAGAAAACAGTGGCATTAGCAGGTCCATAAATAGCTTGTCCCATAAAAGTTTTCTTCAAGGTAGTCAATACATCACGTTTTGGCAAAGCTTTTGACACAATATTAAACCATAGATGCTGCGATGGCCCTAAAATTAGTAGTCCATAAGCAGCCATGCGTACTGTCCTTATCAAGTCAAATGAACCAGACGACGGTGATAACATCTAATCACATGTCAAATCCTAAATGGTCAATGAAAAATATAACTGATAGAATTATTTGTAAAAAAAAATAGCTCTTTTCATTATTAAGAGGAAAAAAAGGTTCATATAAATTACAAGATGGAGGGGGAAAAAAACCTTACATTAAAAAGGAGCCTGGAGATCTTATAAACCAGAAGTATCATAAATCACAAATTTTCATATGCCAGCAGAACTAAACTAGCAACAAAATTTTTTTACACTAACGACTAACGAGGATTAATACTTTAATACTTTTTTAAAGAAACATATATCGATTTGAACATACAATATATATAAACCAAACTATATGAACATTATTTATCAAATCAATAAGTATCATTCTCAACCTGTATGCATGCTACCAATATGAAAATATCACCATTACAACAATTGCAGGCAAAGGAAAATAAAACCACCAACTAACTAAAGTTGAACAAGCCATTATCATTCATTAATGGTTCAAAGAAGGGTTGGAAGAAGTAAACCAGGGCATATCAAAATTAGGAATGACAGGGAGACATCTCTTACTATTTTATATTGAATCTTATACACTTTATCTTCACAAAAAGAAACATTGTATGTAGCTCCATGCTAATCTATAATACTCCTCAATGCTCAAGCAACCACTCCACATTTGGATATTTAATTTTATCTAATTAAACAGCTTATGCTTGAAGTTGATCAATAATATTAATCTGGTTTTCATCAATTAAGGAAACAAGACTTGTTTCAAGAAAACAAAATAGTTGTTCATGAAATTCAACAGCTCCATAAATACAGTCCTATGAATGCTTCCACAGTTATGGGAATCAGGTTGATGCTTTGGTGTGGGCGCTTAGCGTCCAACTACCTTTGAACAATTAGAACAAGTGCATGTTCAATAAATATGAAGTTAACAAATTCTTATTACATAATTAACAACGATCATATCTATAAATTGTTGTCAAAGATAATTTAAGATTATACAATCAAAAAACCAGAGTTTGTAAATTCAACATAGTAAAGTAACAATAAATTTAGTCTTCAATCAAATAAAATGTCAAACTCACGTTAATCTGAAGCAATAGAGTGTCCTGGATACTGCGAGTTTCACAACAAAATCATGTGGATTGAAACTCAATCTTTAGCGGGCAATTTACCAAATTAATGAATTTGGAAAATGAAATTCCAAATTTAGGTGAAATGGAAAGTAATTTCCAAATTATGGTGATTTTCAGTTGAAAAGTCAAAATATCTAAATTTTTTTGCAGAAATGAACATTTTAACAATAACTTTTGGTGGAAATGGAATGGGCTACAATATTTTTAAAAATCACTATTAAAAATGGTGGAAATAAAAATTATTCATATTCCGCCATAATTATTGTGGAAATTACTTTTCCACAATAATTTTTGGCAGAATATGAATTTACAACAAGGAATTGTTGGAATATGAATTGCTCTGAATTGCTCCAAGTGCACGTCATGCATGCACTAACATTGATCGTTCCTTTTATTTTCCGCCATAATTTTTGGGGGAAAATGGATGTCTTTTAGCCTTTTTTTTTTTGGCCAAAAAGTCTTTGACTCCGCCATTTTTTTTAGCCACTTTTTTTCAATTATTTTTATTTTTCGCCAAAATTTATTGTTAAATTTTATTTTCGCCATTTTTAATAGTGATTTTTATAAATATTGTAGCCAATTATGTTTTCGCCAAAATTTATTGTTAAAATGTTCATTTCCGCCAAAAATTTTAAATATTTTGACTTTTCAATCCAAAATCACCATAATTTGGAAATTACTTTCTATTTTACCTAAATTTAGAATTTCATTTTCCAAATTCATTAATTTGGTAAATTGTCCATGTTTAGCTTCTTTCACTTACTCTCTTGATAAAATGTTTCTTGAGATTTTCGACCACCTAATTTTCCACCGAAGGATATTTTAAATTCCGATCATCTTGACTATTTGCCGGAGACCGATGATAAAAAATGTAAAGGATTTCAAATGTCAGCATTGATTGATGAAGGAAGAGATAACATGCATACTACAGAGAATTCAAAAAGTGCGGCTGTGAAGTTGCAGAAAGTGTATCCGAGTTATCGCACTCGGCGTAGGTTAGCTGACTCCGCCATCGTGGTTGAAGAGCTCTGGTATAAGTCCACCAAATCTTTCTTTAAAAATTAAAAAAAAAACACTCTTTAATTAACAAATAAACCTAGTAAAGATATGAATTGAATAATCTCTAAGGTGGGTTGTTGATAGAGAAACATCTGATCAATCAAAGAAATGTTCTTGAAATAGAGATCATATATATGAGTAGTTCTTGGGTTAGGTGTTGCGAAAATTGGCACCGGATTAAAGTAAGACTACAGCTAATAATTTGAGAAAATAATAAAGATGATTTGAACTCACAGATTTTACGTGGAAAACCCCCAAATAAATTAGGATAAAACCACAGGTAATGATAAAAGAATTTCATTATGAGAAAATAATAGAAGTTATAATAACACAAAATATCTGTATTTTATAAGGAGAAAACAAATTAATTTCTCTCTTTTAAAATAGGAGAAACACACTCAAATATTTTTATCTCTCAAACTCTCTATTTTCTCTCTTAAATTGGGATGCATTTTAAGCTTGAAACTCTAGCCTTTATATAGGCAAAGAACCAACAACTTCAACAAAAAATTTCTTAATTTTGGCCACCCACATTACCTAAGTTTGACAAGTTAATAGTGGGTGGTTGAGCTAACTTTAACAATACAAACCAAATTTCTTCATTTGGCCACCTATTTGTGAGCCAATTTTGACAATAATTTGGTGGGTAGTTGAGCTAACTTTGACAATCTCCCACTTGAAAATTTGATTGAGGATCAATCAATCTTCACACTATTATTTCTACCTTCCCTTCCCTATTGTTTATGTCTTTGCTAGGCTACTAGAGGATCGACACCAAATAAATTTATAAGTATTGACCGCATTTGTCATAAAATCTGCTAGGTTGTCTTTCCTATGAATTTTATGCATATCCACTGTTCCTCCCTCCACTTTCTCTCGAACATTTCTCTCGAACAAAGTGGTACCGAACTCTGATATGTTTGATCTTTGAATGAAATGCTAGATTCCTTGCAAGATGCAAGACACTCTGACTGTCACAAAACAAAGAAATCTTCGCTTGTTTATGTCTGATTTCCTCCAATAATATTTTTAACCATACTGCTTCTTTACTAGCTTGTGTAGCTGCTACATATTCTACTTCTGTTGTTGACGTAGCCACAACTGACTGCAGTTTCGAAATCTAACTTACAGCTCCGTTAGCAAGAACAAACACATATCTAGTGGTGGATTTGCTTTTGTCAAGATTACCTGCATAATTTGAATCAACATATCCTCTAACAATAAAGTCTGATTCTCCATAACATAATGCAACATCTTCGGTCCTCTTAATATATCTCAAGACCCTTTTTATTGCATTCCAATGCTCTCTACTAGGATTTGCCATGTACCGACTGACCACTCCCACTACATGTGCAATATCTGGTTTTGTACAAATCATAGCGAACATTAAACTCCCCCCTGCTGATGCATACGGTACTCGAGACATCTCTATCCTCTCTGCTTCACTGCTAGGACTCATACTGGAGGATAATTTGAAATTAATAGGAAGTGGGGTAGAAATTGGCTTACAATCTTGCATATTGAAGCGTTCGCAAGATCTTCCTCAAATAATTCTTTTGACAAAGCCAAATCTTCATATTATTTCTGTCTTGGTGAATTTCAATCCCTAGAATCTTGTTTGTTGGTCCCAAGTCCTTCATTTCAAATTTCCTAGCCAATTGTGCCTTCAGTTCTTCAATATAATCTTTGTTAGGGGGCCTTATACCAATATGTCGTCTACATACAATAGCAAAATGATGAAATAATTTCCACCAAACCTCTTGACATATGCACATGGGTCTGCATTAAGTTTGTTGTATCCAAGGCTCATGATGAAGGAATTAAATCTCTTGTACCAACACATCGGCGCCTGTTTGAGACCGTACAGAAATTTGTTCAACCTGCAAACCAAGTTCTCTTTTCTTTGTTCTTCAAATCCTTCTGGTTGGAGCATATAAATTTCTTCTTCAAGATCTCCATGAAGAAAAGCAGTTTTCACATCTAACTGCTCAAGATGTAGGTCAAATGTAGCACACATTGCCAACACTACTTTGACTATTGTAAGTCGAACCACCAGGAAAAATATCTCATTGAAGTCAATGCCTTCTTTCTAAACATATCCTTTTACCACCAGTATAGCATGATACCTCTCCACTTGATCATCATTGTTACGCTTGATCTTGTACACCCATTTATTTTCAATAGGCTTTCTTCCCTGTGGTAACGGCATAAGTTCCCAAGTTTTATTTTTTATGAAGAGCTTCCATTTCCTCTTGCATTGCTGCCATCCATTGAGATGCATCTAAACTGTTAATTGCTTCTTGGAGAGTTGATGGCTCTCCTTCCTCCGTTAGAAGATAATATGCAACATTGCTCTCCATAACATACTCCGAGTGCCAATCTGGTCATTTTCTCAAACAATCTGACCGTCGAATTTCTGGCTCTTCGGGTACAACTGGTTCCTGTAACTTATGGTCCGGTGCTGCTTCAGAAGAATCCTTTTGTTCATACTCTTTTTCCACCTGTACCACTATAGTCTTTGACTTTTCTTTCACAGTGCTATCATCACCTTCTTCTTTCTTTAGTTTATCTTTTGTGAAGATAACATCCCTATTGACAATAACCTTGCGGGCAGTGGGATCCCACAGGCGATACTGCGTTACTCTGTCAGCATACCCCAAGAACAAGTATTTCCTGAATTTTGGATCTAGCTTTGTGGTTTCTTGGGCATTATACATCACATACACTAGACTTCCAAATATATGGAGGTTTGAGTAATCCACTGGTTTTCCAGTCCACATCTTCATTGGTGTATTCAACTTAATTGCAGTTGATAGAGCCCGATTTATCACATAACAGGCAGTATTGACTGCTTCTACCCAGAATTATTTTTTCAAGCCTGCAGCTCCCAACGTTGCTCTTGTTCTTTCTAACAAGGTTCTGTTCATCCGCTCTGCCACTCCATTTTGTTGAGGAGTGTATGCTGTAGTGAACTGCCTTTTAATGCCTTCATGATTACAAAACTCAGCAAACTCTTTGCTAGTATATTCTCTTCCATTATCTGACCTCAGACACTTGATCTTCTTCCCAAATTCAAGTTTCATCCGCGCTTTGTACATTTTGAAGACTGGAAATACATTTGCCTTCATTTTGATAGGATACACCCAACATTTCCTAGAATAGTCATCTATGAATGACACAAAGTACTTTGCATCAGAGTGAATCAGCTCTAGAATTTCTTTACTTCTAGAACTTGATGTATTAAACTTCAACCTGTGTTGTTTACTTGTCACGCAATGCTCACAGAAAGGTAAGGACACCTTAGTGAGTCCTGTAAGTAGATTTTGCTCCGCAAGAATTTTCATTCCTTGCTCAGACATATGCCTAAGTTTTTTATGCCACGCTATTGCATATTTTTCACTTGAACTACTTGAAGCCACTGATGTCTCTCCTTCTAGCAAAGTCTCTCCCTTCAGCATGTACAGTCCGACAGCTACCTTTTCTCCCTTCATAAGTACAAGCGTGCCTCGAATCACTTTCATAATCCCTTTTTCAATTACAACTTTACAGTCAAGGTCGTCCAACTGACCTAATGATAATAAGTTCTTCCTCAGGCCTTCCACATGCTGCACTTCACGAACGGTGCGAATTGTACCATCATGCAACTTCAACTTGATGGTTCCGATACCGAGAATCTTTAAGGCATGATCATTGCAACTATACACAGATCCTCCAGAGACAAGTTCATAATGATGGAACCATTCTCTTCGAGAGGTCATGTGAAATAAGGCTCCAGAATCAATGAGCCATACATCAACAAATCTTTTTCTGCCTTCTGAAGTCGTCGCTGCTTCACAACACATAACTTCACCTCCATTTGAGGTAGATGCTACATTTCCTTGAGGATTGGAATTTTTGTTTAAACTTCAGCAATCCTTCTTCAAGTGACCTTTTCTGTTACAGTGGTAACACCTCAGGTTCTTCTTACTTCTTGACTTGGACCTACCATGATTTTGGCTTTCACTTAAGCCATGCTTTGTTGATCTCCCTCTCATCACCGTCAATGCCTCCGCTTGCTGCGAATTGGCCAACATATCTTTCTTATTTTTGTGCCGATTTTCTTCTTCCAGAATAGTAGCTGCAATATCATCGAAGACTAGATTGTCTGTATTATTTGTCAGATTGATGATGAGTTGATTATACGAATCTGGTAGACTTTGAAGCAGAAGTTCAGCACGCTCATGTGACTCTATTTTATACTCCAATGATGTAAGTTGAGAAAATAGAGTATTTAAGGTATTAATGTGCTTCGTCACCGAAGTAGATTCTGACATCCGCAGAGTGTACAATTTCCACTTAAGGAAGATTTTGTTGTGAAGTGATTTGGCCTCGAACAGTTTGGTGAGATGATCTCAAATCTCCTTTGCAGTTTTCTTCTCCTCTATACTAGACAATATCTCATCTGCAACTGCCAAATTAAGATTTGCAATAGCATTGCCGTCTATCTCATTCCACTTATTGTTATCTGTGAATTTCGCCGATTTTTCGCTGATAGCCGCTAGGCAATTATCTTTTCTCAAGATAGCCCTCATCTTTAATTTTCACAGTGAAAAATTTCTCCTGTTGAACTTTTCAATCTCAAATTTTGCCGCCATTGTGTCTATCACAGTCTGCTTTAAGCAAAATACAACTCTCACTATTTCACGTGAATAGTACCCAGTACCTCCAAAAGAGTGATTAATATTCTAACTTATTTTCTGATGTGGAGGATCCACTTTTAATAGTGGCAACCACAGAGCATACGATAAGTAGATATATAAACACTCCAATGTAGGCTCTGATACCACTTGTTGCGAAAATTGACACCGGATTAGAGTAAGACTGCAGCTAATAATTTGAGAAAATAATAAAGATGATTTGGACACACAAATTTTATGTGGAAAACCCCCAAATAAATTGGGGTAAAATCTACGAGCAAGGATAGAAGAATTTCACTATGAGAAAATAATAGGAGTTATAACAATACAACCTCTCTTTATTTTATAAGGAGAAAACAAATTAATTTCTCTCTTTTAAAATAGGAGAAACACACTCAAATATTTTTATCTCTCAAACTTTCTATTTTCTCTCTCAAATTGGGATGCATTTTAAGCTTGAAACTCTAACTTTTATATAAACAAAGAACCAACAACTTCAACAAAAATTTCTTTAATTTTGGCCATCCACCTTACCTAATTTTGACAAATTAATGATGGATGGTTGAGCTAACTTTGACAATACAAATCAAATTTCTTCATTTAGTCACCTACTTATGAGCTAATTTTAACAATAATTTAATGGATAGTTGAGCTTAACTTTGACATTAGGACCATATGAGATAATCCAGAAGAGAAAGAACCCAATTGAGAGTTCCTTGTTTTGATCTCAAAATCAGCAAAACAAGTGTAGGAAAAATAAAAAACAAAGATTGAAAGAAAAGAAGTTTGAAAAGAAAAGGGTGAGAACGAATAGATACCAGATACCGAAAAAATGAAAGAATCAACAAGAGAGATCGTTAAAAAAAAAAAATAAAAAAATAAACCCTTTGTATCCTATAAAAGTAAAAAAAAAAAAAAAAAAACCGTTCAAGATGTAATTTCTTTTTTTTTTTTTAATCTAGTCAACATAAAATTAAAGTGATGTTTAATTCGCATAATAGAATACATAAAAAATAAAATAATTATTTTGATTTCATAATTTGATTTATAGTATATAATAACTATTCTATTTTACATAAATGACTATAATATTCTTAAAAATTAATTTTATTATTAATATTAAAATTAAATATAATTTTATTAAATTTTATTTAAGAAATAATTTAAATACGTAATAAATGAAATTTTTATTTGACTTAAATTAAAAAAAATAAAAATATTTTTTAAATTAATTACCTAAATTAATTTCTTGTTCTATTTACTCAATTTTTAAGATTAATTACATAAAGGCTAAATAACGTAAAAATGAATGGCGTGTGAATTTTTTTATTATTTATTTCTAGCCTAGTTTTTTAATGTTAATAGTAATAGAATAAGTCATAAATTTTAATTAGTTACTAATTTTGGTAGCACGTGCATGCATGTGTATCTATTTATTTTTATTGTAATAAAATATATATATATATATATATTTCAAAAGATGTTTATATTTTTTATAAATATATATAATTTAAATCAATAAATTAAAAAATAAATATATAATAACACAGAATAATAGAAGTAGAATATTTATTTTACATATTTTAAAAATATTCTCTATTATATCATATCTTAAAATCAAATTTAAAATTAAAAAAATATATATATATGATAGTCATAAATATGATAATGTGCAAAAAAATTCATTTAGATTTTTTTATAATTTTTTGTTTAGCAGTAATTAAGATAGTATCATGGGAGGTTAATTTGTTTTGTAACATATAAACAAAAATAAAATAACATATTTTTTTTTTAAAGGAAGGATAAAACAGTTTGTTGAGTTCAATTTTTTTTAATATTTTATCTAAGTAATTCTCCTATTAGATTTGATGTATACATCGAGTGTAGTTAGGGGTGAGCAAAACCGAACTGAAATCGAAAATTTGAACCAACTGATTCAGTTCGGTTCGGTTTTTTAAGTATTTTGGTTTGGTTCGGTTTTTAAAATAGAAAACCGAATTAAATTTCGGTTTGGTTCGGTTCTTATTAAAAAAAATTTAGTTTGAACCGAACCGACCGAAATTTTATTATATATATATATATTTAATTTATTTATGTAAATATTATATATATATATATATATATATATATACAATATATTATAGTATATATAATAATTTTAATATATATATATAATATATTATTAATAAATATATATATATATAATTTATTATAATAAAAAGTTAGTTAAATCAAAAAACCAAACCCAACCCAACCCAACCATATA
>CATKHJ010099476.1:0-12669 GCA_949750685.1 Vernicia montana | reverse complement strand
TGAAATTAACGTTATTTCGTCTGATTTTATAGCACATGCATTGCCCAAAGTTTGACCAAGGACTAATTTGACAAAAATTGCCAAGTATGAGGACTTTAATGACCAAAAAATGTGATTTTGTCCTGATTTATCCCCAGGTACTAAGTTCGAGGACTAATTTGGCCCTTTTGCCTAAAGCTTACTTGAATACTAATGGATTTAGTTAGGTGTATTTTTGTTTGAAGTGCATTCTTCAAGATTTATGTCCATTTCTTTGGAGATGCATATGTAATTATATTGTTCTTATCATCACCAAACTCCATGTTTTACTTCTAGGTTCTTGACAGCATACAATTGTCAATTAGAAATTTCCACATCCAATATAGTGGAATGCAGTTTAACTGGGTAAGCTTACTATCATGTTTATACATATTGTTTTATCTTTGCAGCTAGTATTGTTAAATATTATATTGCCTTATCATTCATGGTTTATAGCTTACAGTCTCTGCCTATGCAACTACTTCCATTTACATTTCAAACAGTTGTTTGTACCCACCTACTTTATGCATATGGTATTTTAATCAATTTTTGTTAATGGTTTAAACATGGGGTAGCTAAATCTTTTCTTATAAGCATTAAGCGGATGAAGGCTGAATATTGTAATGCTAAAGTTTAATAGACTAGCAAATATTAGGAGACTGGAACCAATACCTAAGCTCAAACACAGTTAGAAGATAAGAAAAATTAATTTCTTTTTTCTTGACTATATTTTTCTTAATTTTCTTTGCCTGCACTTTCTTTCTCTCTTGTTTTGCTCACAAACAAAGTGTAAAATCTTTTTTTTTTTTTAATTTTTTTACAACCAGATTTGAAATCCTGCAAATAGTTGCTAACCTCGACCACTGAAATCCTATATTTTCCCCCTCCAAATTCAACTATAAGTTGAGTAATATTTTTATAATCTATAACCTTGTTTTTGCATGAAGTTTTAAGATAAATACCAATTCTACATGTGATCCTATGCTAGGCATCCCTTTCCAAAATTTATCCAAAACATGTTGGATAGAATCCATGTTGGTTGTTTATATAATATATAATAGTGAGGAGATACAAGTCTTGTCTGTGCTAGTTATGTGGGATAAATCCCATACCAACTTTTTTTTCCCTCTGATTGTGTACCTTTCAATGCTATTTTCTATCACTGGTAAGACTTCATTTTATCCATACAACTTGCCATTGCAAAAATCTCAAGTGTATACAACTATGTAACATCAATATTTAACATAATCATTACCTACAAGACCAAAATTTAATTGCTTTGGCTTAGTTGTTAATCATTTTCCACTTACTATTGTGTGTGAAAATGAGAAATAAACAAACTGAAATGAATAATAGCAATTTCTGCCTGTCGAACTTGGATGTATAAATAAAAAAATGTTGGAGTTTTACATTTGGACATGAGATGCATCTTATTCTAGCTTTAATTTTAAGTTCTTGCTTGCTTGTTTGTATTTGTGTGAAAATCATACAACTTATATTTAATTCTTTGATATATTCACATATAAAAACAAATATAATCATTTTTTTCTGTGTTTTGCAAGTGCTCTAGACTTGAAACAACTTTTTTCTTTGGTCTCTTTTCTCTCTCTCTTTGATAAGAGAAGAAATTGCTTTGAGAAAGAGAAGACTTGGAGGATAAGGAATCCCCTTATAAAACTCAATAGACAACTAACTACAAACAAAAATGTAAAAAATAAGCTAAAAGGTAATGCCCTTCAATCAAATTTGATGATACTCATAGAAACCCCCTTAAAGGCTTCAAAAGCATAATCCAATATAGATGCTAAAAACTCCACCTTGTTCCATAATGTATTCATGTTCGTGAAAATGTGTGCATCTCTCTCCATACAAAGAGTCCATACATCATAAGAAAGCACAATTCTGAAGAACTTTGGTATCTTTTTGGCCACTAAACCTCTCTGCTTTAACCCCCTACAAAAATCTCTATAAGATTATGGATACACTTAATGCTTCTCAATTTCATAAGCTTATGTTTGTATGTGTAGAGTGATGTGGTGAAACAATTAAATTACAGAATTTAGAATTGAAACAACTCTAAATCTGCTTTGAAATATATAAGAGTTAGATTGAAACAATCTTTAGCTCTCAATAACACTAATTCTAACAACACACAAGTAGTTTGGTTTAATAATAAAAGATAATTGATTATAAAACAACAACAATACATGTTTATATAGGCTGCTGGATAGGTAATTTTCAGCCTGTTAACATGGCTGAAAATCAATAAAAATTGTAATTAACACAGCTGGGCAACCCTTTTTTGACAAGTTGAACAGCTGCTGGAAAATGTAGAAAAAAATATAGAAAACATACCTAACACACAACACAACTGGGCAGCCCTTTTTGACAGGTTGAACAACTGCTGGAAAATGTAGAAAAAATATGCAAAACACACCTAACACACAACTGAATTACAGCTGGTCAGGTAGCTGTAATAGCAACTTAATTGGACTTGTAATGTGAACTATTGTTGTCCTACATCATAGAGTAAGGTTAGACATATGAAGCATGGATATAAATACAACAATATGAACACCACAATCACAAATACATTGGTGTGAAAATGTTGAAAAAAAAAAAAGATTTGACTTGTAAGGTTAAAATTGGCTTTCTAAGCTAGAATCAATATCATGCTACAAGGCACATATTCAAAGATTGATACCATTAATTGCTTCCAATTTTATCTCTTAGTTTTTTTTTAGGGAAAGTACAAAAAAGTATCTTGTGGTTTGACCCTTTTATACTTTGGGGTCTGTGGAATTTTTTTTGACAAAATGGGGTTTGAGATTTCTTCCGTTAGCAATATGGGGTATAGAGCGCTAAAAGCGTTAACCAGTGCTGACGTGGTGCTTACGTAACATAAGTGCCACTATTGCCACATAAGCGCCACATCAGTAGACACTAATGGCGTTAAGGTTGTGGACCCCAAATTGCTAACGGTGCAAATCACAAACTTGTTTTTGTTAAAAATTTCTCAGACCCCAAAGTATAAAAGAGTCAAACCACATAGTACTTTTTGGTATTTTCCCTCTTTTTTTTTTATGTTGCATTTTATTTAAAATGTTATTTTTTTATCCACATACTTTTCCAGTTGCAGGTACTATTTGGTTTGAAGTTTTCAAGCTTGACGATAAAGCAAAATCTGGTTGGGTAATTTTTTGTTTGATGTTACTTTCTAGTGTTTGTTGTTCAACATTTTTGAGTTTCGTACTTTCTTATTTGTTTCCTTAAATGACTTTTAGTTAAGAAATGAGGTTCTCTTATACATTTCTGACGCTAAGTAATGGAAAATATTCTTTTTGAGTGGCAGAGATATGTATACATATTTTATACTTTTTTCTCTTTTCTTCCTGCGTTTTTGATAAGCAATAAGCAATAGCTTATAGTGTTGAGTGTTGATATAAAGGAAGGTGGCGTCTGATTGTAGGAGCTTATAGTCATAAAAGATGCCCTTGTTGGAGAGGTGGTAGATAAGATGATAGATGTTTTGTTGAGGCCCTTGGTAGGGAAAAGGGAAAGAAAAAGATCCTTAGCAGGGATCTTATTGATGCCATATATATGGAGGCAATTTCTTGTAGAAAAAAAAATATTGTGCATGAAAAAGGTTAGAGATTTTTGTCTAATATTTATAATAGATTTTTATTAGCATGAGTGAGATGGGCAGACTGGTTTTTGATGCTGTGGTGGGGGTGGTGGTTGTTGGGGTTGGAGACAATTCTTAGTTATTAAAAATTTTTATCCTTAGAACCTCTTGATGTTAGATTCTTGCTAAAACGTGTGTGGGTTTTGCTTCCTCTATTTGCTTCCTCTAGGGATGATCGGTTTAGCTGGTTGGAGTAGGGTTTAACCTACTTGGAGTGTTTTCAATGTTGGCTTTGTGCTGTTTGTCCTGCTTTAAAATCCTGGTGTGAGTGGAGAGAAAAATTGAGAAGGTGATGAGAGGTTTCCCTTGGTTTGAAGTGGACACTAGTCAATTGGGAGTAAAGTCTAAATCTCAGAGGGAGCTAGATCTTGGAAATTTTGTTTAAAAGAATATTGTCCTAAAAGGAAGTGATTATGGAAATTTCAATTAGAGATTTTTTTCTTTTGATACAAGTCATCAAAAGTAAGTATGCTATAAATCAAAATATATCAAATGCAATGGTGGAAGTTGACATTATCATAGTTTAGGTATCTTCTTCCTTTCCTTTTAATAAGTAAAATGTGGGTGATTGGGCCTGTAATTATTTTGGGAAAGATATATGAGGTTTGCTCAGGTTTTTGTATTCATTGTTTCCCCATCTCTATATGTTTTTGTATATGCTTTGGAGACTTTTATTGGTTCACACTGTAGAGATTTCAGTGCTAGAAAGGATTGCAAGGTGTTAGGGTATTTTTTTAAATTTTTTTTGCAGTAATATGGATCATTTGGATGGAGAGATACTCACATCTTTAAAAGCCAACTTCCATCCTTTAGTATGTTTAGGGATAAAGTGACTTACATGGCTTATTTGTGGACTTATGATTTGGCGGCTATTGAAGGAGGGTCTTTCACTATTATTTAATATGATTGCAGGACAAAGCTTTTTAGTTTTTTTTTTCTTTTTATGTTGCATGTACTTGTCAGGTCAGAGCAATACCTTACCTACCAACCATACTTGCAATCCTTGTTAATTCTCCTTAATAAAATCTCTTTTTTTATAGAAAACTACTCTTATATTTCTCTTGTATTTTTCTTTTTCTTTTCCTCTTTTAATCTGTCCGTATATTTCTGAAGTTTGGATTGGGAGTTTTTGTTATTATTTGAAGTCACTTGTATATAGTTTCCTCCCATTCATCCTGTGGATTCCATAAAGGGTTTGTTCGGCATTCAAATTGAGCTGCTGTTAAGAAAAGCACCATGCTAAAAATGTTGATTCGCATTAAAGTTTGCTTTTAAGGTGAGTTTTACATGCTCTAATAATAAAAGTTAGAAAACAGCTAAACAATACTCTCAACTTGCTTTTTCTAACATCTAGAATGGTGCTTTTTGGAACAGTGGTTTCAAGCTCAATGCCAAATAAACTCAAAACTCTTGGTGTTCAGTAAATGCATTATGACAGATTTCTCTTCTTTATTCATTGTTGTTATTAAATTTTCATTTCCTTGGTATGCAAGACTATTATTCATATTCATCCACATAGTCACCTAATTTGCTACCCCCTATGGTGCCAGATTGCTATGGGATGCTATATGGATCTCTGAAATTGGAGTTCCCAAAATCATTACCAGATAATGGTGAAGAAGAAGAGAAGGATAAGGTGGAGGAAAGTGAATGCCTTTAGTTATGTTTTTCTCTTGATGGCGCTGGTTCCTTTCTTTTGATGCTAGAAAGGATATATATGTTATCGTTATGTTTGTTCAAAGACTAGATTTAGATCAGTGGTAGCCATGCAAATCAAGAACACTTTTTTATTTGGAAAATGACAAAATAGATGTCTTTGGTAGTTTCTGATTAGCTTGTCTGAGTCTTCAATTTTATTAGGTTTTTCAACTTTTATGTTTTTTTTGGGCGTCAAAATAGAATACTAGATTTACTATGCTGTTATTGCCCATGTGACGGAGAATATTCTTTGGAATGAAATTCGGCAATTACAAACTGAAATTAGTGCTTACAAGCTTCAAATAGATGAGTTACATTGTTTAAAGCACAAGTATGGTGGTCCTGAAAAATCTCCTCCTTCTTTGTATCATGAATTTATGGCATTTAGTCATTTCCTTTATGTTAAGGAATCAAAACTTCAAGATTTGATGATGTCTTTTATGGATAGTTAAGCTCTGAAGCACCGAAACGCTATATGGTTAGTGTTTCCCCGTTTCAGAAACGGGGAAACGCCGAAACTCAACTGAAACAGGGAAACGCTAAAATTCAACTGAAACGGCCCGGAGACGTCTCCGGGCCGTTTCTGCAATTTCCATAAATTAGGAAACGTGTTTCTCTTCCCAGAAGAATTAAAATCACCTGATCCTTGATCCTTCAAGCTTTCTTCTCTCTCCCTCGTTCTTCCTCTCTGTCGGCTCCCAATCCATCAAGCATCTGCAACGTCGACGGCGACGGCGACAGAGGCGGCGCCGAGGCTGGACCATCTTCTCATCACCACACAAGGTCAGATTTATTGTTTTTGTTTCTGGTTTCGCATTTCAGAGTCAGAGGTTTCAAGCTTTGCCTTCTATCATCTTCGTCAACCGAAATTTTTGGATGTGTCGTTGTTTTTTCTATACACAGCTTCTCGGTAATGATTAATTGTTGGTATGGCCGTATGGGAGTATAGGTATTTGACTATTTGTTGAGCATGGGTTTTTGATTGGGTAGGGTACCGGAATTTGTTGGGTATGTGTATAAATTAAATTTTTTTTATTTTTAATTTTGGGTATACTGAATTTATTTTTTCATTGTATGATTTATATAATTTTTGTTTTAATAATTTATTGTGTTTTAATTATATGAATTTTATTTTTATAATAAATAAATATGATTATATCAATTCATTTTATTTTTCTATATTTGGTTATCAATTAGTTTTTAATTATTAATGTTTATTTGGAGAATTATCTTTTATAATAATTTTTTATAGGGTTTTATTATTAATAGTAATATTTGTTTCAATAATTATTACAAATGTACATATAAAAAAAATAATATTTATTTATGTAAAAAAATAATATTTATAAATATGCCCTTATATTTTTTATATTTACACGTTTCCCCCACGTTTCGTTTTCTACATTTTTCAAAAATGCCTTTTCCCCGTGTCCGTTTCTGCGTTTCCTATTTCGGTGCTACATAATAGTCAAGATTTGCAAAATGCAACTAAGCATGATAAAAGACAATTTCAACCAAATAATAGAGTGGGTGACATCAGTTTAAGAGGCAAGATAGAAGTTCCAAAGGTATGTCAAATCCTGCTTTATTTTGCGATTGGCTCCATTGTATTGAATCTTTCTTTGATTGGTATAATATGGGAGAAGATCATAAAGTAAGGTTTGCAAAGATGAAACTTGTTGGGCTAGCGAAATTATGGTGGTATGGTGTTGAGCATGGCATGGAAAGATTGAGGCAACCACCTACTAGTAAATAGAAAGAGATGAAGGCTGAGCTATAAGGGAAGTATTTGCCACCCTATTATCTTGAAAAGATGCGTCAAAAGGTGATCAGTACTTTACAAATGGGCAGAATGTCAATGCTTAGATATAACTACAAATTTGAAGAGGCACGAATTGAAGGTCGAATGACAAAAAAAGTTGCACAAGAATTGGCCCCTAAACTTCCTATTTCCAGGGTTTATAATTGTGACAGCAAAAAGGTAATGCAACCTCTCAAAACCAAGTGCAAAAGCAAGAATTGCAAGCTAAGATTCCTGGACAGCAAGCCGATTGGGCAATACAGCATGTCGAGAAGCTTCATCACCCTACTTTAGATGTAGAACAACAAAGGCAGCAACAAGAAAAGTCTGTGCTGCAAGTTGATCAACCAGAAAAGGAGGCGGAAAGCTTAAAATCACCATCCCAAAAGCTGAAACATTAAAGTTTGGTTGAATATCAAGAACCAGAAAAAGAAATTGAGCATTTTGGAGACTCAATTCAGCAAGCTAATATTGCTATGAATAGCACACATGGATTGCTTGGAAAAGTAAAGATGAGATTTGAAGGACATGAATTTGTAGACAAGAGTATGGGTGGAGAAAAGGTAGAACAAATTGCAGTAAATGAACAAGATATTGGAAAATTAGAAGGGACAAAAAGTTTCAACTTTATTGTTGAAGATACCAAAGAGGCAAAATGGCAATAAACAACTCATCATTTTCATTACTAAGGCACTTGAAAACGGAGAATAGGAAGACAAGAAACTTCAAATTCAAGGACTCAAGCTTAGAATTATGGGCTAGATTTAATATGGGATTTATTGGAGAAATTATAAAGTAATTTCAGCCCTTTTAGAGTTATAATTATAGGTATATTTATATAATGCAGCTGCTGGTTCATTACTTTAGGTATTAAGGGTAGTTTTGTAATTTCTAGCTTTGCTGGAAAATCTTTCCCTATTTCTTTAGAAGTCTTTATGTTTATTTTAATGTCTTATTATTTTAAAGTCTTTGTTGGTTTAGGAAGAATTTATTTCTTTTTAGTTTATTTTAGGAGTCCAAATTAGTTTTGAAGTCCTTTACTTAAAGGATTAAGAGTTGTTTAAGTCTATAAATACTTACAGACTGTTTGGTTCACGAATTCGTAATTCTTAGGATTAGTTTTAATCCTATGCTTAGTTAAACCATAGGATTACTTATCTTAAATCTTATTTGGTACATAAATTTTAATCTATAGTATTAAGTAATCCTACTTCTGTAATACTATGTTTGGTAGGATAGATTAATAAATGAGATAAATTATTAAAATAATTAAATTACTTAAACACTCTTTGCCCTATATATAAAATTTGTGTTTCCTTATATATAAAGATTTTGATTTTGAAAGTTTGAATTTTACGAGTGGGATATAGTTTATATCTATAAGCTCACATTACATGGTCTCGTTGGGAAAAATTAAAATAACTCAAAGAAATTCTATTCATGTGTGTGGGAGAATCATCTAGTTATGATTCTAACCACTTTATTATATATATTAATATATTAAATTTAAATTTATGTCAAATGTGAGTATGTTAGTCACTAGATTGTTAGTTATGTTATTAAATAATAACGAAAAGGTTATAATTTGTATATAAATAAATTATTGTTATGTGACATAAAAGCTTTTGCCTGTGAAGGAAGGATGAAAGACAAATATGCCTGCATGCCTTAGAAGATCAAATTTTAAAAATTATAAAAAAATTTGAAATATGTTAAATAAAAAAATTACTATATCATTGGATTTAATAGCATTAGCGGAGGGATGGTTAATAATAATGGAGAAATAAATTAGAAAACTAATGTTATTTTTGAGACAGTAAAAAAGTGAGGCTATTTTAAGGACTAAAATTTTATAAATAATGAGATTAGTAATCCCACTGGATAGGGATTATTAAAAACATGAGGGGGCTAGGTTTTAGATAACAATGATCCCATGGGTTAATTAAGTTTTTGAAATTATTAAGTCCAAATTAAATTATATGTACCAAACGTAGTGTTATTTATTAATATTGCGGCTTAGTTAAGCAATCCTGTGTACCAAACGAACTATTAGTGTTGTAATATTTTCAATTCAGTTTCTTTATTGAATAAAAAAACCAACAATTATGCTATTTCGAGTTGTGTGATGCAATTCAATTCTAGGTGTGATGTCATGGGACCTTAGGTGTGATTCCTAAGAAAGTTTAGGTGTGAAGCTTAAACTATTTTCTTTAATTTTCTATTCATATTATTGTTCATTCATTTACTATTCATAGTTACTGTTCATAGCTCCAAAAACAGCCCATAACTCTTTATTCTTATTTAGTTTTGCATATCAACCCCCATTATTTACATACCTCAACCTCCCACTTATAGTTTCCCACCCATCCTAGCCTCCATATAAACCTGAAATTCTCTCTTTATAACCAGCCCTCCATTCCGTCCTGCGTCACCATGATACTGTTCATATGCGTCTTATTCATGCTGTTGTGGCAGGTAACATGTGTTCCATGTTGGGTTTTTGGGTTTAATTAGGGATAATAATTGTAATTTATTGATTTCTTGGGCTAGGATTCATGTTTTTAGGGTTTTGGGTTCTATAGAAATTTGTGATATTCACTTTTATCTGGATTGGGGGTATTATTATGAATTTGCAGTGTGAATGTATGCTTGCATGAGATTTTCTTGTTTCTCTTGATCTCTACTTTCTCCTATCTTTACTCTCTGTCCTCCCCTCCTCCCTCCCTCCTATCTGTTTCTTATTTATAATCATATTTCGCATATAAATCTGCTTGAATCCGAAACCAACCTCATTATTTAACATTTCAGCCTTCTTTTTTTTTTTCCCCTGAAGTCTTAATTCTTCCAAAACCAGTATCTAGCCATAATTTTGATTGCTGTTTGAGTTTTATGATTTTGCATCATGTTAGATCATTAGGTGCGAAGGTGGTAGGGGGCCAAGTAAACAAAATGGTGGATGTTGAAGGTCTGGAAATTTATTGTACTGCATCCAAAAATGCTATGGACTCAACAAGTTTGGATGACGCTGCAGATTCCAAGTTCTGGCACAGTGAAAGATCTGAAGGCAATAAACTTGATCATTTATTACAGCCAGTTGATGTAACAGTGTCACTTGTGGTATGCAAAATTTATTACAAGTAATTCATCTTTTAAATATTACATTGAAGTTGTGAATCATATCATCTAATAATTTGTAAAAAATCTCAAATGCCTAGTTTTATTTTTGTAATCAACATGTATTTACTTATTTTTAGAATATTTTACAGGATAAAAGATCAAAAATTAATTGGTTCTTATCAAAAGAGTTTTCCTTGTTATTTTTAATTGTGTTCTAATTCCAGCTTTGACAACCCTTAAGCATGATCATATTCCATATGTGTTTGCACGATGTCTAGCTCTCTATGTGCATATTTCAAGTTGTCATTTTATGATTTGACAACTCATGGATGTGAGTGAGCTATTCATATAGATGACAAAAAATAGCCACTACCAACCTTATCCTAGCTGGTTACGAGAAAAGAAATTTTGGAGATTATCCTACATTTTAGCTTTTGCATGCAGACTCAGATATGTAACCTTGAGCTTAATGGAATTCAGTTTGGATACAAAATTGGTCAGTAAAGGAAACCCAAAAAACAATAAAATAAATAGTTTGTGGAGATCATAAACTGGTTATTGTGTTTGAGCTGTGAAATTGTTTTATTACTCTTGCCATTCAGTCATTTTTACATATTTTACAGGCTTGCTCTTTTATATTTTATGTTGGAACATGATATAGAAACATTGGCTTTCTAAATATTATTTCTTTTTTTTATTTTTATTTTTATCCCATAGTGAAAATTTTAATTTATTTTTTGAGTGTTTTGTCATTCCATTCACAATTGTTGCATGTAGTAAGCACAGCGTAACCAGTTGAAATTTTGAATTGCATTTTGTGGGGTGGAGGGAAGGGTTTGGGGTTGTGGGGAGAAGAAAACCTTTTCTTTATATCATCTAGAGGCTAACAACATAATGAGATAGTCCACATTTTCTAAGTTGATTTTCCTTCAGAACTTCACACAAAAAAACTGTCTTTTTTTTCATAGGAACCCTAGAGTTCCTATTTGTATATTACTAAAGTTTGTTTATTCATGTAGGTTAACAAAACAGGAAAGCTAGATACTGATTTGGCACAATATTCTATCAGAGCAGAGATAACTAGCATGGTTGGTTCAATTATTTCAAAGACGTTTGCCTTTGAATAAAATTTCTATATTATTCTCTACTTGATTGTATTTTTCACTTTTTTTGGGGCTTTTTCTAATGTTTTAGGTTATGTCATTACATGAGATTCAATTGCAACAAATACTGAATCTATATGATTACATAAGCATTAGCCGTTTAAGGGAGAAGTAAGTTCAATATTTCCTTAATATTATTTTTCATTATTATTAGGTATTTATTTCATGAGTTTGATCTTTTTTTATTTTTATTTTATCTCATTTACTATGGTACCAGGCATATGTAATTCTCTACTGAGTTCTCATGATTTGTTACTTTTTGTTTTTCTTTCGGTATGACATGAGTGCCAATATCATTTGTGAGTGATATTAATTGATTGTACCTACTTAAATATCAATGATTGTGCTTAACTCCTCAATTGATTTGTGGCATCTGTTATATATTTTTAGATATAATGATGCTAAATCCATACTCCAACCATGTTATCCTTAACTTATCTCTCTCATCTTCTTTACCCTTGCAAGTACTCAATCTTCCATGTCAAAGCATCTGCCAAGCCACATTGGAGCTGGTCCTTAATAGGTGGCACTTTTACATTCTTAAAAATGTACTAATTATTAATAAATCTCCTTCTTGTATTTCACATTTATTTGCTATGCTGAAGACAAGTTTTGAGTTGGGGAGTTTTCCTATTAAGAGGATTAGTGGAGAATTTTTGAGAAAAGAGAAAAGATCTCCATATGGTTTTTATTGATGTAGAGAAAGCTTATGACAGAGTTTGAAGAGATGCTCGATGGTGGATTTTGGAATGGCAATGAGTATCTATTAGATACATGAAGGTATTAAGGATATGAATGAAACAACAATCACCGGTGGTCGGATAGTTGGGGTTACACAAAAAATCCCTATCACAATTGGTCTCCATCTAGGATCAACCTTGAGTTCTTCCCATTAGCATAGGGAAGGAAATAAAGAATGAATGCAAGCAGTGTTTTTATCACAACTTGCAAGTATTTGTGACATCTAAAGTTTAAAATAATTCTTAATTTGACCTGTCAATGGATGATGTAGGTATGGACGTTACCGTCCATGGGGTCATTCTTTATCAAGAAAACAGAATGGTTGGCAAATATTATGGTGGCACTATGCACAAGAATCTATCCTGTCAGATGTCCGCAGGAAGTTGAAGAAAACCTCCTGGAGATACTTAGGACAACGACTGTAAGTTTCTTTAGCATTTTCATTC
>CATKHJ010099364.1:0-13425 GCA_949750685.1 Vernicia montana | reverse complement strand
GTGTGAGCTTGAAAACACTAAGTTGGGAGTGAACTTGTCAAAACTCCATAGATAGTGAAATACCCAATTGTTGATTGGGGAGTGGATGTAGGATTGGTTATAATCCGAATCACTATAAATCTTTGTGTTCATTCTCTTTCTTTCCTTCTTGCTCAATTAATTTTTTAATTCCCCACCAATTCAACCCCCCTTCTTGGTTCATATTGGGCTACAGAAAAGATGTAAAAGATTATATGAATACAAAAGGGATTGTGATGATAAGGAGACTTGAATACATCTAGAATTTACTCCGGAGGAGTTGAACATGGAGATAGAAGAAAATGGGGAACAATCAAGATTGATATGAAATAAATCAAGTAAAAAGTGATTTAATTGACTATATGCATATCTTAGGGGAAAATTGAATCATAGAAAATACGAATACCATATGAAATGGATATATGTTATGAATGATGATAAAGTCTATTACTTTCTGTATGTATTTAAAATGTAAGTGTCGCCTTGATAAAGAAAACAATTAAAAGCTGATACACCTCACTATGATGGAAATATGACTCAGAAAGTTATTTTGAACACTGTGGCTATATATAATGAGGTATGTATATACATTATTCCAATTGAAACAATGTACTCATAGTAAGAGGACGAAAAGGTTTGTTAGATAAATGTGAAGGTATTGAGAAAGCAAAAGACTTACAAGCTAAAGTAAGAGTTGAATAGAATAAAATAATTGAGGACACGAGTGTTTTGTCCTCATGATTATTACCGCTGATGATCTAACATTTGGACCATGGAAGTAGTCTTCCACCCATTAAAAGTATCGAGGCAAATTAGACAGAAAGAAGGATATATAACAAGGAAGTTCGTTAATGAACAAGTTTAAATAGAGATTATCTACACGAATATCAAGGTAAAAGAATTGAAAGTGTTATAAGTAAAGAAGGAAAGAGAAATGGTTTCAAGAAAGATTGTAAATAATAGACTATTTGCCGCACAATTAAGTCTAAAAGATATCATTAAAATTTGTTATGCTAATAAGTATGTGCTATATATATGTAAACATGTTAAAGACGAATATGGTATCAATAGTGGCTCTAAGGTAAGATGATATAAAGCATAGAATTATTGCATTATCGCACAAGGAGGCAGTGTTTCTAGTTTCATTTTCTAACTCTCGACAACTTTTAAAAATAAGTACAACAAAGTTCAAAGAAAAGAAAAAGTTCTTTCATTGCTTAAAAGTTTGAACCATTGTAAGAAGTAAAGGAAATGAGGATTAGTCCTAATATTACTCTATAAATGAGTAATATATTTTAGAAGAGAAAAGAGATTGAATCTCTATAGTAATATGATAAATATGATAGAAACACTCAGAAAACAAAAGAATTCTTGGGCTACAGAAAAAAATAAAAAAATAAATAAAAATAAATTCATAATGAAGTTTATAAAAGTGTAAATTCTAAGAAAATGATACTTAGAAAGAATTGCTAGTTCTTGAATGAGTTGAGATTTTTATTATCAGATGAGAAAAGATTGATATTCCAAAGATTTGTTCAATGATTAAATCATGAAAAGTTTTTGAATAATGCTGACTCGAAGTTCAAAGGGAAAGTCATTATAAATAAAAGAACTAAGTCCAAAAAAGGATGAAGCAAATAGGGCCATGAAATTTAAGAAAATAAATTGAAAAAGGAATTGATAGAGTTAGAGAAAAGATTTTAAAAGTTTCGGGAAAAAGTTAGAAATTTGATTGTGATGTCATTGATACACGTAATATAAATTTGTAATGGTTTAATTGCTTTTCTTTTTTAAGAAAGTAAGGATGCAACATAACTTATTCCTGGAAATTGATCACTTTGGAAAAAATAGTCTATCATGACTATAAGATGGATAAAATTGATGTGATTATAGAGATCTTCTATGCCTAAAGAGATGAACTATTACTTCGCATATTTTGAAAGGAAAAATGAGTTATGAATTATCCTGTTAACTGAAAATAACATACTCCATAATAAATGAACTGATTATAGAGAAAGAATTACAATAAAAGAGCTCAAACAGTTCAAATGATGAGAGCATCAGAATAACGTATATCGTATTAGATATAATTCTTGAAAGAAAGAATAGTAACATGTAAGTATTATCCAAGATATTAAAAGACTAGATGGTAATACATAAAATGCTGAAATGATGGATAAAGTGAGGAAACTGTTCAAACTATGGAAGAACTGTGCTACAAAAGTGTAAGAATGACTTAAGAGAAATTGACTAAGAAATTTATCTTGATTAATTTTACATATGATAATAATCAAAACACAGTACTGAAAGAAGGTGATATCTTCATCTTTATTGAATAACAGTCAATGTTTAGTACTATACTATATAGGAATTGTAAAAGAAATATAGAGATAAACTATTCATACGATTTGTTAAAACCAAAGAGATTATATACAAGATAGAACAATATAATATAAATTGGTAGCTTACTTATTGTTCCATTTATGGATATTAGTGAAATATGAAACAAATCCACCATAAAGTATTAAAAGATTTTGATATACCAAGGTCTTGTCCTCTAAGAAAGGAAAAGGGACGCATGGATTGAAACAAAAAGCAATAACTTAGTCAAGTTAATGGTAACAACAAAGTGTTGAAGAATAACATTGAGAAAATTCATTGAAATAGTTCATTGAAAATTCGGGGATGAATTTTCTTAAGGTGGGTCGCATGTGATATCCTAGATCCAGTTAATTCCTATAAATTATTAATATGCCATTGAAAGGCAATTTCAACAATTATTGAGATAATGAGACTGAATATGAGATTAAGCATGCTCGAATAAATGCACATAATTTTTTTTTTATTGTGATATTACAGTATATAAAATATTCATAAACATGTTAAGGATGTGACTAATGAAAATAAATTAAATAAACTAAATTGATATCGGTTACAACAATGTATACTGTAAAAAGGGGTAAAACGGTCATTTTACGAAAAAACTGTCGAAATGGCAAGTTAACTATCCAGGAACATGTGAAATACAGTGTGAGACCCAACCATGTATTATCATTGCCGGCCCAATATGATTGTTGGAAGGAAAATCTTATGTGAATTTGTAAGAAAAAAATGTCAAAGGTGAATTAATGAAAAAGGGCTCCACATTTCCATTAGTTAAATTTATTATATAAACAAGGAAATTTCATGGAATTTTCCTATCATCAAAATATGGTCATATTTATCTATATAAATGAATTATGTAAATTCAAAATTTAGCTAAATTACTAGCCATTGGATCAAACTTAACAAATCTACACCATCCATTCAACTAAAGCTTATCCAAAAAGCCTTAAAATCATTTAATTGCTATCAATTATCACAAAAAAGAAAACTCTAGTTCTTTGCTCTCAATAATGGCCGGCCCTCAAAAGCTCCTCACCAAGAATTATATAACTTCATAGTAAGCTCTAAAATTATGACTCCAAATTTCATTCAAAGCATGAACAAGTAGCTTATAGTGTTAAAATTCTAAAATCGCTTCTCCTTTTCTTCTATATATGGTTCGGCCTATACATAGAAACATTATAGAAAATTATTTATTTTTTGATGTTTATGGGTGTATTTCAAAACTAATTGATAGAATTTATAAGTTAATTGAGTTTAAATTGCATGATAAAACTCAATTTGATTCTTGAACTTGAACTTGGAAACCTAGATTTTTGAATTGAGTAGAATCTTGGAACACCCATATTGTCTACTTAGAGGCCTAATTTGGGGAAGTGTAAAACATGAAAGTTCTAGTGTTTTACCTTAATTATAGGCCCAAAAAAGGGTTTTATTAAATTCTTGAAGAGTAATGAGATATGTCTTTTGAAAGTGAATTGACCCGGATTTTGGGGTTTCTAGGTAAACGCAAACTATTTGAACCTATAGAGGATTTTATGAACAGAATTTGAGGATAGCCATAACATAAAATTTGTAGGTAAATATATTAAGTATACTCTTGTAAAATTAATTTAATAAATTTGGTGTATAAGAAGATAAATCACACTTAAATTGAAATTGGTACTGTTCATAAATTGAATGGGCAGTCCGAAATGGAGTAGCCTAAAAGATGGACTTAGAGGCTTCATTATGCCAAGTATAAAACATGAAAAATTATAAGTAATAGGTTCATGAACTCCTTGTAAAATTAAACTTAAATTGGATATGTATATTTTGAGGTATGATTTAGTGAATGTGATAAGATATAGAGATTCTAGCAATCCAACATCATTGGCAAACTTGGAAATATATCTTATGAATTGAGGTTGATAGAGACATAATTAGTAGAAACTAAGAACTAGTAAAATGATCATTGATATGTTTAGAATTAATCCAAAAAAGGAATTGATAAAAATTCAAGTATAGTATGAGAAATAGAGTTGGTTCTATAACTAACTTTGTATTTGGATTCAAATTGTAAACTGAAATGAATCGTCTGATTTGAGGAATTTTAATATAGAAAAAAGTTAAACTCAAAACATAAGACTTGTTCCTTAATGTCTCTAGTAGCTCTTAGTAAAAGGGAATTGCAATGGAAAGAATAAATCTTGAGTTATATTCAAAAGAGTATGACAAGGTCAGTATGCCCTACAGCAGAAACAAAATTGAATTGAAATGGTCATCAAGTTTTCTATGAAATGAATTTTAAATTCAATTTTGGATATGTGGTAAATGTATATATCTAGTGTAAAAATCAAAATGAATCAAATCATTTGAATTAGTAAATCATGAGAAATGACAGAAACAAGGTGACAAGGTCTAGTGACATAATTAGACAATGAGTAATAATGTAATGTTTCAAAGTTAACAATTGTAAACTAATGAATTATATATATATGAAAACAATGAATAAATAATTAATAAGAATAATGAATAATGAATTGAATATAATTATTCAATATGAATCTAATGTGAAAATGTATTGAATTTCTAGAAAGCAAGCAATGAACATTTTGGATATGTTCCGGCCGTCCGACTAGTAATTGGAAAAGTGAATAGAATTGTACTTCGGATTGTTACATTGCATATGTATATTTTACTGAGTAATTTGACTTGCATCAATAATAGATAATAGTATTAGAGTTAGAATTAGAATAGTCAAATTGATAAGGTATTTAATAATCTTTGATTGTATGGTATTAATGATATGGTTCGATGTAGAACCTAAAGGAGAAAGATAAGAATGATGTTCCGGAGATTGAGGAGCATCACTACAAATTGTGCTAAGAGATTGTATTAGGAGTTAAGGAATTCAAGGTGAGTACTTTGAAAACCTTACATTTCTTTAATGAAACAAATGTTGAATTATTTCTTTCAATGAGGCCTTTGGCCTATCTATTGTCATTTGAATTTCTTTCAATGAGGCCCTCGGCCTAATTATTGTTATTTGAATCCCTTCATTGAGGCCTTTAGACCTAATTACCACTATTTGACTACGAATACTAAAATTGTACTCAATTCAAATATTGCAAAAGAATTCACCTTCTATATATCAATATTTTCATTGAAATGAATCCTTTCTTGAGCTAATGTCTCTCATTTGAAAACTCAGTATACCCTTATTGATAAACCGTTCTCATAATTATGTTCCTTTAAGGAACCAATTGATCTTTGCATAAAATTCCATTGTACCTTCATTTGATTATCTTTCATTGAATATTATGTGATTCGTTATTGTATACTGTTGATTCATAATATTGAAAAGCTTGCATACTTGATCCAAAATGATCATATTGCATAACTGAAAGTAGAAATTTTCATATGATGTGGGGTAACACATCAGTCATGTACACATGATGAAAAGCCTGCGGATAGGGTGAGCGTATCCGCCTCAGCTAGGAGGGGTGGTCTTAGCCGTGAGATCTGATTAGTCTTATGCTCTATATTACTATTTATGAGTGAGCAAGGAATTAGCTGCCACTTCAATTGTTTATAGGTGGGAAGCACACCGCTTCCAAAAAAATTTGATTTATGCTAAAATGACATTGTTAAATCCCAACTGCTATTGATCATTGGAAAATTGTTCCTTCTACACTGATACATTGAAATCCTGATATTAAAACCCAACTGTTATTGACCATAGGAAAATTGTTGCTTTTACACTATTTCATATTTATTGTAAAATACTTATTGAGCTTCTCTCACACCCCTATAGTGTTTTGTTTTAGGTCCAGTAGCAGACTTAGTAAGTGGATCTCAAGTATCTATCTTTGCTTCGAATTACTTCACTGAATGTAAGAGGATTATAATTTCATGCTTTGGATCAGATCATTTAGAGCTCCATGGATTAAAATGGTTTAGTATTGTCATAACTGAATAAATTAAATACTTTATATGGATCAGAAATTGTGATATGATATGTTGTAATAGATTATGGAAATAAATATTTAGTACAGTGATATGTGAATGATGATGAGACCCATCATTTAATGAATTGTATACATTGAGTATATATGGGATATATGCTACTGATAATACAGGTTATGATCTTGGGATCATGATCAATGGTATTAGGTATAATGTAATATGGAATAAGGGATTTTATGGGTGGTTGGTGCCTTTATGATTACCCATGCCCTAGGACCGTCACATCTCTGAAGGTGGGATGTGACACCAAAACATCCCCATCTAATGTTGTAGTCAGTCATAGCTTGCGTAAGAAGTCATTAGGAAAGTAGCAAACCATGTTAATACTTGCATCTAAGCTTGCCCCCTTTTTTCCTGTAGACTTATCCTCCTCGGGTGATATGACTTCTTTAGATTGGTTTGGTTCCTCTTCTTACTGAGGCTCAAAATAGTTTTCTTTAGGAATCCAAACCTTTCTCCTTTTATGGCTCGACCCTATTTCCTCCACCTTGTAATAAAGCTTTGGTTTATCATTAGGCCGATACATCCTGACTAGAAGGGTGACTCTTCTGGCTTCATCCTCTTGCAACTGAACATCTACTTCAACAACCTTTTGTCTATTTTAGGCTGTAACCTTCTCCCCCTGTTTGGCTATTTTGGCTGCTTGTTCTACCTTTTTAGCCTGTCTCTATCTCTGCAGCCTTTTCTTTTGTGTTTTTATAAGGGTTGGCATATTTTGTTACTTTGGGCCAAGCCTTTCAAAGACATTTTTCCTATGGGGTTCATGAGTTTCTCACTTCTCTACATGCTGAGGCCTATGCCTGAAAGTTCCAGGTTCCCTTGTTCGATCCTTAGGTCCATATTCCTGATTTTTGTTTCTTGGTTTGATTAGATGTGTACTTGATAGCCCCTAATCCTTAGTGTTTTAGAGCATCGGCTTGTTGCATTGTTTCTTTGTACTCTGTACATCACCCTATTTTAGCTAATATGGTTATTGTTTTGGCCTCTTCAGGGTCTGTTCCTTCGAGCTTGTAGTTCGACAGTAGGATTTTTATCCTTTTCTGGTTCCTTAAGCTTCAGCACCACCTGAAACTCATACTTATATAAGGGGCAAACTAAACAAGTATTGTTCTTTCCGAGCTTAGGTGGAAGGCCTCTTGGCCTCTAGCTCCTTTTTTCTGGTACTCGCTTGTCCTCTTTTAACTGGGCCTTCTTAGGTTTAGCTTCCATCGTGGGCCTCTTTCCCTTTGCTTTGGTATGTAAGTCCAATTTTTCTTTAGGCCAAATAATTGGGTTCGGTTATAAGTCTTCTGTCCCCAGTATCTTGATATATGTTGTGTTGATCTCGACCATCTTAACTATCTTGGGGAATGAGTTGGTTTCCACTAGTGTGGATTTCCCTTTGTTTGGGAAAGCAAGCCTTCCTTATTAGATAGCCTTCTGAATTACATTCCTGAAGATTATACAATTATTTGTGTAGTCCCTAAAGGAATTATGCCACTTGCAGTAGTTTTTATTTTCCCTTTCCTCCACTAGTGGGATGATATGCCTAGTCGATAGAGTAATTTGATTATTTGTGAGGAGACAATCAAATATATCAAAGGCCTTGTTCAAGTCAAATAAATATTCTTTAACAATCTTGTTCGAGTTTAACTCAACTGCCTTCTTATTGAATGTTGATGGTTTGCTCAAGGCTGAACAATCATAAGTAACCCCTGGTTTGAGTTCGACCAAATAAACTTCTTCATCTGAGTATGAGATATCATTTTGATCTACTAAAGAAATTTGCAATGAATCTTGGTAATACATCCCTTTTGAAGAAGATCTCCTCTTATCCTTCTCTTTGAGCAATCTTTCATATCCATTGACTCGGTCTAAGAGGTCATAGAAATTCTTGAATTTATGGCCTTCAAAGTGTTCATTGATGGTGATGTTTAGGCCACTTTAAGGTTGACCAATTCGGCTTTCATAATGCTGGCGGTGTAGTAAGCTTTGACTTTTCTAAACAGAGCTATGAATTTCTCGACTGACTCTCTTGGCATTTGTGATGTCCTTACCAGGTAAACCAGTGTTATGGTTGGAGGCGTTCTTTAGAATTCGATATGAACCTTCTCCTCCATTTGAACCTAAGTGGTAATTGAGTCAGCCTTCAGGTTTGTGTACCATGTAATGGCTGTCTTGTTCAAAGAATTTCTAAACTGCTGAAGTTTCAAGAAGTCTTCGGCTAATGCCTCTTTATATTGAGTGGTGAATCGGGAGATATGCTTAATGGTGTTTGAACTATCCTCCGTTGAAAATAATATGAACTTGGTCAATATAATTTGGGTATGGCTTCTAGAAAACTGCCCTAACTTTTTGCCTAAATTCTACCTCCATTATTCTAAGTGCATTCATTAAATCATTGTCCATATATTGGGGATCTCTTTGTTCTTCCCTTTCCTAAGGATCTTTGTCATTATTATTATAATTTGGTTGATAGTTCGGCCTCTTATCATCATCTCAATTATATCCAAGATCATAATCTTGCCTCTTATTATCATATCTATCATCATTTTAGTAATCATTATAGTTGTGAGGAGGATTATTACTTGGATTTGCTCGCCCAACTAGTAGAAGATCCCATTGTGCATATAGGTTAGCCCCATCCTTATTAGCTTGGCACATCAAGTTCACATCACCATACCTAAGTTTGTCCCTTGGATTCTAAGGAACATTCCTTATGTATTGGCCGACGAAATTTATTCTTCTAGCCATATCTTCATTTCTCCTTTCCATCAATTCGGTAAAGTAAGTTAAGGTTGTTCTAAATCGGTCTAAGGACCTATCAATGGTCCTCTACATAGTTTGATTTTCATCTACCATAGGCCTCATCATTTCGGCTAGCTGGTGTGAGGCCTCAATCGAGCACCGGTCATGTCAACTAGGAATCAAAATGTTGATTTGGGTTCGAATTCACAATTGAAGCTGCTATCGCTTTATTTGAAAAATTATTCTTTAAATTGGAAAATGATTTTGGGAGTTGTCACCTTAATTTATTTTTATCTTGTGAAAATATAAGGTAAAAACCTATTTTAAACTCCAATGAAAAATATCCCAAAGGAAAATGCACTAGACCTTTGAAACCAAGGAGAATTTGGAAACTATATTTTTTGTTTTATTTTGAAAATGAATGGTTTGGCTTAAGGATATAAGAATAGTTTAATGTAAAATAATTTCATGAACAATTTAAGGATGAAGTGACATTAAAAGGATGGAATGACAATTATAAGCGTGAATGATAAATATGACATATATCACAAAAATAAAGGCAAAATAAAGAAAAATTACATTTCAAACAAAAATGCTAGGGGATACTTCCTCTAACCCTTATGGGTACTAGGAAAGTCACACATTCCCCAAAGTAAGAGGGTGATAGAGAAGAGGAATTTGTTCATTTTAATTTGGATTTACCACTTAAACCAAGTATGCTTGCATATCCCTTTCGAATGGGAATCAAAACCCACACAGTTTTTTCATTTTGCAATAGGGGTTTATTTATTTTATGTTTGATTTTATCATGTTTTGATATTTTTGTGATTTATAGAAGAAGGAGTAGAAGAAGGTGCTTTATCTTAAAGTAAAAGAAGAAGAAAAAAAGGTATTTTACCTTGGTCTTTCTTGTCTTGGGAGAAGGTGGTTGGAGTGTCTTACCGGATTAGAGTTCCACTTTCCAAAAGTAAAGGTATTTAAATTATGTCTAAATCTTCAAGTCAAGTCAAATCAAAGAGAAATGACTTGGTCTCTAAAAGCAAAGTGAATTTTTAATAAGTCCAAAGTAACAAACTTAATTTAATCCAAGGAGGACTAAACTAGGAGAACTAAAACCAAAATGGAATTAGCCCTAATAGCCCGTTTGGTACATGCGATTGCTTAACTAAGTCACAATATTAGTAAACGTTAGTACAAATGATTCAGGTTGGGCTTAATAATTCCAAAGGTTTAGTTAACTCATATAATCAGTGTTATCTAAAACCTAGTCTCCCATGTTTTTAGCAATTCCTATCTAGTGAGATTACTAATCCCATTATTTATTAAATTTTAGTCCCTAAAATAGCCTCACATTTTTACTTAATGTCTCAAAAATAGCTTTAGTTTTCTAATTTATATCTCCATTATTGTTAACCCTCCCTTCGCTAATGCTATTAAATCCAATGATATAGTAATTTTTTTATTTAACATATTTCAATTTTTTTTTTTATAATTTTTAAAATTTGATCTTCTAAGGCATGCAAGCATATTTTCCTTTTATCCTTCCTTCACAGGTAAAAGATTTTCTGTCACATAACAATAATTTATTTATATACAAATTATAACCTTTTCGTTATTATTTAATAACATAACTAACAATCTAGTGACTAATGTACTCACATTTGACATATATTTAAATTTAATATATTAATATATATAATAAGGTGGTTAGTGTAATACCTTAGACCCATTCGAATTATAAGGATTATCAATGATGCCATAGGAAGACAATTTAAACGATTATTGAGATAGTAAGACCAAATCTGAACTCAGACATGCTTGGTTAAATATACGTAAAATTTTTCTTTTACTGTGATATTATAGTACTTAAGTACTCATAAGAATGTTATGAATATGATTAATGAAAATAAGTTTAATAATTCGTATTGATAACGATTACAATAATGTACACTATAAAAGGGGTAAAACAGTCATTTCACAAAAACTATCGAAAATGACAATTTACTGTGCATGAACATATGAAATAAAGTGTGAGGCTCAACCATGTACTAATATGGCTGACCCATTATGTGTATGAGAGGGGAAAAATGCAATTGAAATTATATGAAAATCTTATCTTAGTTAACTTAATGAAAGTGGACCCCATACTTCAATAGTCAAAATAATTACATAAGCATAAAATTTCTTAAATGGAAATTAGAATTTTACTATCATTAAAATTGTTCATCTTCATCTATTCATTAATGAATTTTGTAAATTCAAAAATTGAGCTAAAATGCTAGCCATTGGATCATCCTTTACAAATATCCACCATCCATTCAAAATAAAACTTATCCTAAATACATTAAATCACATCATTTTCATCATTTGGCAAAATGGAAAATTCTAGCTCATTTTCTCAAGGGAGGGCCGGTTCACTCAAGTTCTCTATCATGAGTCAATAAAACTCCAAAGTAACTTCTAAATTTTTCCTTCAAATTTCATTCTAAGTATGAATGAATAGATTATAGTGTTAGAATTTCTGAATTTCTTCCTCTTCCTTTCTCTTTTTGATTTAGCCTATAAAGGAAAAATTAGAGGAAATTATTTACTTTTATTTCTTAATGTTTATGAGTGGATTATGAAGATAATTGAAAGATTTGATAGCTTAATTGTCTATAGAGTGCAAGATAGAACTTGAATTAATTCTTGAACTTGAAATTGAAAACCTAGGATTTAAATTGGGAAGAATTTTGGGATACCCATTATGTATACTTAGAGGATGATTTTGGAGAAGTGTTAAACATTAAAGTTGTATTATTTTATTTTAAATATAGGTTGATAAAATGGTTTTATGAAGTTCTTGAAGAGCAATGATATATTTCTCTTGTAAGTGAATTGACCAGGATTTGAGAATTTCTGGGTAACCCGAAATTGTTTGAGTCTTTAGAGGATGTTATGAAAAGAATTTGGGGATAACCAAAACATAAAAGTTGTAGGTAAATGTATTAAGTATTCACCTAGAAAATAAATTTATGAGATTTAGTGTGTACAAAGAGAAATCACACTTGAACTGAAATTGGTACTGTTCACATATTAAATAAGCAATCCGAGATAGAGTAGCACAATTGATGGATCTAGAGACTGAATTAAGCCAAGTATAAAACATAAAAAATGATAATTGACATGTTTATAAACTTGGTGTAAAAGAAAACTTAAATTGTATATGTATATTTTGAGATATGATATAGTAAATGTGATAAGGTCGGGAAACTCGTGCAATCTAACACCATTGACAAACTTGAGAATATATCTCATGAATTGAGGATGATAGAGACATAATTAGGAGAAAATTAAAACTAGTAAAATTATCACTAATATGTGAATAATTAACCCATAAAAGAGCTTAAAAAATTCCAATTATAGTATGATAAATAGAGCTTGTTCTGTAACTGACTTTGTATTTTGATTCAATTTGTAAACTGAATTGGATATTCTTATTTGAGGACTTTAAAGATAGAACTAAGTTAAAATAAAAACATAATAAATATTCCTTAATGTATCTAGTAACTCTTAGTAAAAGGAAATTTCATTTGAAAATATAAATTTTGAGTTATACTCAAAGGAGTATGATAGGGTTAGTTTGCCTTGCAAAAGAAACATAATTGAATTAAAATGATCACCGAGTTTTCTATAAATTTAATTATAAGTTAAATTTTTGATAGGTTGTATATTTATATGTCTAGTTTAAAATAAAAAAAGAATCAACTCATTTGAATTATTAAATAATGAGAAATGACAGAAACAAGGTAACAAGGTCAAGTGATATAATTAGACAATAAGTGAAGATGTAAAGTTTCAAAGTTATCAATTGTAAACTAATGAATTATATATAGAGGTAAGCAATGAATAATGGTTAGTAAGAATAATAGATATTTAATTGAATATGATTATTTACTATTGATGTGTTATTGTAGGTAACACAATGCTATCGCAAGTGTACGAGTCGCTCAAGTAGTAAAGAGTGAATAAAGTATCGTTCCACAGAGGACAAGAATCAAGTATTAGCTCAAATGTCAATAATTGTTTAGTGAATCAAAATTTGTTGAGTGATAATTAAACTGAAAATAAATAATTAAATTAAAGAATTTATCTAAGAAATTAAGAATTAATTTCTGCACTTATAATCAATGATGAGAATGACCTAGATATTGAATCCCCCTAGACTCGACATTTATTTCATGAATGACAACTCAATTGATTCGAATATAAAACTGAATTGGTGTTCTAAAGAAATTAGATTAATAC
>CATKHJ010099322.1:0-17703 GCA_949750685.1 Vernicia montana | reverse complement strand
TTATTGGGTGAGTTAAACAGCACGAGTCTAACTTAGTTTATATATTAAAAAATTATCTTGTGAGTACGAGAAACAATCTTATTTTATCAACTTAGCTAATCCTTAGGCTTAACACATATGCATATTTTGCTTGCTTCAATTTTTATTTTTGATTTTATTAATTTCTTTGGATACCCCGTACAAGATTAGTTGTTACAATGTTCCTTGATAGTTGATGCCTCGTAATTAGGTACTAATGGGGTCTGAATTAATTTCACATTAAAAAGATTGGTCCCAAAACCAGATTTGATAATGATATGATCTAAATCTTATAAAAGTTGTCTTGAAGCATTATTTTTGCTATCTTTGGTAAAACTATACATGGAATAGGTGTGATATTCGCCATTTCCTTGCTAATGTACATTCTCCTCTCCCCCAACCCCCCCCCCTCCAAAAAAAAAAAAAAAAGAAAAAAAAAAGCAGAAATTACCCATCTTGAAATTTCCATTTCTTACAAGCACATCATTAGCTTTCCATTTTTCTTGCATACTGAATCCAAAAAGTCAAGATTTATTTTTTTATTTTTAATCTTTGATCACAAACCACAGCAAAACAAACACATCAGAAAGATTATTTTTATTAAGGATTAAACAAAAATTTCAAAGAAATGTATGGTTTGAAGGAAGAGTCAATGTTTTGATCATATCAAAATTGTAAAGAGGTTATCAATGTCAACATCTAAGAATATAAGCAAGTTTAATGTGTTTTTTCTTGCATTCCACAAACTGTTGGAAACATAATTATTATGGCAACTGTATAGATGAAGAATTTGATAGTTTGACCAATTTTATTAACTTTTCTGAATGTGGATCACATTACTGGTTGTGATAAGTTGTGGGCTGTTGATGTATACAAGTAACCATCTTGGAAAACTCAGAATACCCATAAAGTTTCAGAAACATTTGTAAGAAACAGTTTTGAGGAAGTAACTGTTAAAATGATTTAAGAAAAGGAGTGCAGAACCAGTTCAGAAAGCTGAAACAGTTGAAAAATGAACATCAAGAAACAGTGCACAAGATGTGGGAAATGGATTATAACTTTGCAGTATGAAATTGAAGAAATACTGTTGATGATACCAGTTGACTAAACAAAATACTGAGCTGAACAAGAAGAAAGAATGACCTAACAGAGGAAGAGGATGAACTTTTAATTCTGAATACACCTTCTTCAATTAAGACTATAACCAACAAATAGACTTTTAATGCAATCAACACGATACAATCAATGTAATAATTCTAACAGCTAATGCCTAGCAGGGCACTATCCTATAAAGGTAGTGTCCTAGCAAAGGAATAATCAGATAACAAGGAAAACACACAATTTACTATCCATCTTACTCTGCTATTTTGTTATCACATGAGATTAGTCTAGCAGTAAAGGTAAGATTTTCGCTTCCGTATTATTCAAGTTCAATTCTTAGTTTCAAGTTTGGAGATGGGATTATTGAAACACTTGAAACACTACATGTTTTAGTTTTTGAATTCAGTGGTTCTTTGACATGATCATGTATTGGTCAATTTATTTTGGTTTCTTTCTCTTGATACATGGGAGGTTTAATTAAGATTTCCCAAAAGGAAAGAAGGAAAGAAAATATTGTAATTACGGCAGAGCTACTATGGTTCTTGATATAATCACCAGAAAGTTAAAAACAAATAACCACAAGACAAAGAAAGTTTACTCAAACATGAGGAAAGCTTGAGGTCATCATTTTACTATAGTTACATCAATACTTCCTTTTGGCTTTATCTTTCTACTAAGGAAATATAATTGCTTTTGAAGTTCAAAGTTGCTAATCTAAAATGCCAAAAGGAAAACAAAAAGATATATTATTAATTACCGTAATCTTTGACATGAAAGGTTTTTAAAATGCCACACGATCGATTATAAAAGGTTTCATTTGTTTAACAAATATCTAATCTTAGGAAATTACAACAAAGACTTTGATCACCTAATAAAAAAGAAAAAAAGAAAAAAGAAGACTGAGAACAAGAAGCAGGCAACAGATATACTCATGCACGCCTAAAAATACATTATTGTTTACCAGACAAAATGTGGTGAACCTTAGAACTAAATGTTTTTGTTTTCACCAAGAAAAAGAGTTGAAGTTTTCCTCTACCATCTGTTGTTCAAATCAGAAATTTCATGTTTGTGAGCTTCAAGGGTGAGAGACCAGATCATCAAGTTTCTGAGGTTTAGCTTAGGACTTTAGGAACGAGTTACAGAGTTGATACAAGTGGAGATTTAATTATTTAGAAGATAGGCCTTTATTTTAATTTCAGATTTGCTAGGTGCAGTGGTTATGATCAATGAATATGTTGTTTTCTTTTTATGCTTGCATATTTTCACAACATCCACCGACAAATCGATGTGAAATATGATTAATTCCTTTATTAGCTTGTTTTTTGAGATTGTTTCCTTTCGAAATTCAAACAACTCAGTGTTTTGAGAAACTACTATAGGATCATTTATTATGTAAACATATAAGGAATCTCAAAACAGAATGCAGCAACTTCACTTGCTAATAAAGTAAAAGGATGGTAGAAACATCATATCAATTTAATAAAATAGCATCTCCTGCATTTAACATGCCCTGCAATACAGAAAGTTGTATTGCAGTTTTAAGTTAGGCTTCTTACGGTCATTTTCAAGCTGATGAAAAGGCTTGAAATTGGGAGCAATGGTAATAACAATGTACTTATCGGCCATGGGTTTATGTATTTGTATTGATATCAATAAAAGGGGGATGCAATAGAAGGCACATCTAAAAGCAAAACAAATTTTCTCAGCTTAAATGAGAAAGAATGTTAAAATTTTGGTATAATTACTGATAACATCATAAGGGATTTTCTGATAACTGTCAAAATATTATTATCATTAAGATTTAGTAGTTTCCTGTTAGGATGCAACATGAGGGATGATAAATGTTTAACGTGAAAGAAATGCACCATCTTACAGGTTTCTATGCATTTCACTCCCTAACTATTGCATTTTATCAAGAGTTAGTTTCCATTTTTGCATACTAAATTGATAGAGCCTTTAAATTTCTGTTTCCATACTTTATCAGAAGCTAGAAATGGAAAGATACTAATTTCATCATACGAAGATGATTTATTGAACTAACAGTCTTTACAGGACATAAACCTGCTTAAATATCTGAGAAATCTCAACATACATGCTCAAACAACAAAAGAACTCACCTCATCTTCTCGCCAAAGGCCTTCCTCGCATTCATTCCATTTGAGGCGTCCTAAATCATCAAGAACACGCTGACACATTGTGCAAGATTCTGTTTGACACCAGAGGAATTTCTTAAGCCTCGAGGCTTGTTCAATTGTTGATGGGTCAGGCACCCAACCATATGTAATTGGGCCTTCGGATGGAAAGAAGTTTACAATCAGGCTGTGAGTTATATTCAGCACCTCCAGATCATCAAAGAGCATTAATGTGAGTCTCAAAGCATCTTTGTGCACCATTGCGCACCTCAAACTCAAGACCTTAAGATTTGGGAGATAAATAAACAAGGTATTCGCAAAGTCATGATCAAAAGGGCTCATTATTTTGAGATCAGTGAGCTTCAAACAACTTATACCAATTATCTGCAGGATTTTAGTGGGTAAATAATTGGATGGAAGAGTCAGAGACTCGAGCTCTTTCAACTTTCCAATGGCTATGCATAATCCATCCGTAGTTATTTGATTCCAAGCTGGAAAAACAAGTTGTTTGAGCCTAGGACACCTGCAGGAAAGAGATCAGCACAAGTAACAAATTCAGCCTGGCTAGATAGCCTCTTGTTTGAAAGACATATTTAGTAGCTTGTAGTGAAAATACGAAACAAGACCTTTCAGCTGCAAAGATCAAGTGTGCATCCTTAATGTATATATGAAAATGGAAAATTAAGCGCATCACATTGGTCCCACTGAGAATTAATGCACTGTTCAATATTTTCATCAACCTGCTACTTGGCCAATTATCCAATGGGGCAAAACGATCTTGTGGGTTAACATAAGGGTACTTCAGTGTTGCCAAATCAAGTGTACGCCAAAGAAATGGATGGTAACATGCAGCACGCCACGAAGGACAAATGAGAGAAATGCTCGAAAGCAAATCCATAGTGCTCAGCATCATGAATATCTTTACCAGTATATCATAGTTCATATCTGCCCAGTTCCTTGTAACAGCCAAGTTTTTGAAGCTTTGTTTCTCCATCAGTCCAGAAAACCTACATTGTGGAGCAATGGAAACAAAGCAGTCAGGAAACCTCTTTGGCTAGCTAACTAATCCTGATGTCAAAATCATATATTATTCACTATGAAGTATCAACTTGTCGAGAAAAAAGAGCATGACAAGCTAAATAATATCTTAATAACAGAAAATGATATGAACCAATTATAACTACTTGTGAAACTGCAATCAATTTAGTAGCAATTATATAGAAAATCATTAAGGAAGATCTTATGCATAAATTGATAGTCAAGATCTCCTTCAGTTGAATTCTTCTAAGGGTTTGGCTTTTGTTGAGCCCTTCCAACAGGTATCTGTCCATAAATTTAAGGATGATTAATATGATTCTACTTAGGCTCAAAGACACCACCATGAAAAACAGTTAAGCTCTTCAAACTAATCGCTTGCATCCTTTACATTCTCACTTGTTCCTTGTTAAGTTGAAAAGTTTTCACAGTGTCTACTACCATGCACGAGAATATTGATAGGCATGTCAATGATCATCCATCAATACAATATAAAAAGCCAAATGCAAAGCACCTTGGATATATCGAATATGATGGACTTTTCGACCTAGACAACTAACGCGTGGATTTACAGATCACGCTTATGTGCATGTGGCACATGAAGCTTTAAGAAACATGGTCAGAAAACATGATAAAGAAAAATGTGAGGTATTAAGCTTTTATGCCAAAAGTTTCCACGTAAAATGTACTTTCATTTAAGGTAAACAGGATTTAACAAAGGGCACATTTTGAACAACATTACTTTAGAAGAATGAGATCTTTCTCATGTGTGCTGTCACTTGTTACTCTGTTGAATAATAAAATTAGGAATTAATTCAGTGAATTACACATAGAATTATGGATTTTTTTTTTAACTTTTGCAAGTAATTTAGAAAGTCATGAATTGTTTGATTAAACATAAAATTCTTGACAAAAGAGGAATGCGTGTTATAAAGAAAAGAATAGGCAGAGAGAAAGCTACTAGGTCATACATATCAGCTCTTACATGGGATGTCTCCACGGTGCAACCTAACATGGATGATCCTAATTGTTAACTTGATGAACATATCTCGATTACCATTCACTAGCATATATTTATTCTGTGTTCAAAAGTTTTCTGTGTTCTTTCTTTCATATATATCTAGTAATTATGCGTCGGGTGATACAACTACAAGTAATGTTTCTACCAATAACATAACATGGAAAAGTAGCATGTACAAACTTTGTGTCCTTTGCTTGCCTAAAAGTCAAGCCCTTATGAATAAATAAATTCCGTATCGAAAGATTATGCAATAAAAAGCAGCAACTTGGGAATAACTTCATTCTAAATAACAACAATGCAACATGAATAATGAAGAACATGAAAAAATTTAGCATTCAGAAGTAATTCAGCAGTAAAAGATGTAGTCATCACATAGAAGGGTGTATTCAGAACTAAAAGCAGGACATAAAAAGAAGAGATAAAACAGAAATGTATGACATGCTAAGAATTAAGAAAATAAAAGCATAGGCCATAATCATACAGCTAACTCAACTAACTTGAGAATTATACGAGATGAGAATATATATAGAAGATAATTGAATTACAGGACATAGATGCACGCTGGACTTCAACGATTAAAGGAATATGTAGCGAATCTTGTCACTATGTAAAACCATAGTTGAACCTTCAATAGCAATAAAAATAGAAAGAATATCATTCCATATTGTTACAATTCCCACCATAAGAACAAACATACAGCATAACTCTAAATCTAAGACAAGCCATTAAGACTTTTTTTACTGCATTATGATACATTGACGGAACATTTTAGAAGCAATTCAAGAAGCACTGCTTAAGCATTGTGTTTCATATATTATTTGTACACTTTCACTGGCTACAGAAACATCAAATGTGGAAGGAATATGAACCAGCAGTAAGCCATAGGCCATTTCTAAATAATTTTCTTAAACATGCTAGTGACTAAAAATATGTCGGTATAGAGTTGAAAATGTCTTTCAGCCTGCAAAAGTGCAAAACGCTCAAATATATTTCAATAGTTTTCTAGGGTTTATATCAGAGGCTTGTTCCAGCTTCCACTGCAATGGTGTACTATCTTTTATGAATAGCCATGAGGCTGGCAGTAACCTGTAAGTAATGCCACATAATGAAAACAATAAATCTGAAGGATACAGTTAATAATTGAATGTTTGAAAATACCAACCTAACCGAATGCTGTCTAGGAAAATCCAAGATTCAAAAGGTCGTTTCAAATTGAAGAACAAATTCAGGAGTTGGGTGTGGAAAATAGAACAAATGAGAAATATAGGGGAGGAATACATTGCATCTAAGAGTAAGACAGTGTAAACCATACCGCATATTTATAATAAATAACTTGGGAGTTACAAGAGATATTTGTTGTGCAAATCAAATTCCAAGGAGTTGGATGCAAAATCTGTTTACATTCCAATAGTTTGAAGAATAACTTCTATATGTTGTCACATTACGGTTCTATTCTAAACTAAACATTAAACCTTTTAACAGCTATGGAAATAGAAGGATGTTCTGCAAGTTGTCCCAAATGCTGCATAACAGTTGATCCCATGACTATGTAAAGTAAAACAAATGCCAAGACTCTAAGACTAAGTACTTACTATTTCATTCCTCCTATTCCCCTTTTTAAGAGACCAGTACAACTCATGGAAGAATTCAGAAGTCTTGGGAGAACAGCATTATTTAGGAATTTCATTATTGATGATGGAACATGCACAGAGTTGTTTGTATCCATTTGACAGATAACTGCTAAATGATTCCTCTCAGAAGTTCACTAAGTTTTAAAGTTCTTGGCTGCCGCCATAAGTTTCATAATCTTTTACAGAAATCCACAAGGTTGCATTGCAGACAGTCACATGGATGATGGTAACCACTTTACATACCAGATGCCATGAGAATAGGCTGTCTAGCAAATAAATTGAATCTTCCAAAAGATTTAATAGCATGATTCTTTTGATTTAAGAATTGCCAAATGCTATCAGAAACATATTTTGGTTGATATCTTTCAGAACATACAGTAAATGTAATTTCTCCAAAAAGGAAATAGATTTTTTGTTACAGTTTAAGAAGTAATAATCTTTTTATTCCAAATCAACCATCCATGATTTAGCAACATTTGATGATTTTGGAATAAAAATGCATGTGAATGTATTGCGTATGAGAAAGTTTTGAGGTCATTTTTCTACAATTACATATATATTGAATTTAGAATTGAACAAAAAGTACTTTCTATCTGTTCTTCCCTAGCAATGAAACCTTCTACATTGCTTTAAATCACATATAAATATATAATGAAGTGTGCACTGAAAGAAGAAACAATCAATATCCAGCAACCAATGCAGATGAAAGTTTAAATTTGTTTGACGTAGCTAGATATAATGAAATTTCCGTATTCATTTATGCTATGAACAAAAAAGTGCAAGGACAAGAAAAAAACAATCTATTATAAGTACAACAAAGAAAACTCCATTTACAGGAAATCTTAATATATAAACTTCTGACCTCCCCCTGTGACAGAATTCTATGTTCCCATTTCAAATTATATAAGATCACTGTCACACTGCAAGAAAACAAAAATTGCATAATACAGATTCCAGATACCAAGAAAACATTATCTATTAAACAGTCTCAATTACATTCATATCATGGAGTTTGATTGTCTATATAATCTTGAGAAAGATTCATAAATATACAAACTAAGCATATTGATTGAGAAAGCTAAGTGACATCCTAGAAGTGTTGTATATTAATTATGACTTCTTAGGAAACAATTTGAATCAAATGTAAAGTCAGGACAAATTTCGAATTAAAAATTCATGATTCTCGCATTTTGAAATCTGTACACTTTCCTTCTATATGCAAAACTGGCAGTAACTTTATGGAAAATCCCCCTTTTTGTTTAAATAAAGAAAAGAAATTTCGTTATTTCACAATTAACATTATCTATCAGTGGATAGCAACTGTATTTTCATATTTAGTGAGTCATGAACCTCAAGTTGCTAAAAAGAAAATTATATAACCTGTCATTTTTTCATTTTACAGACTAGGTAGTCAAATCAAACTTATCTTAACAAAAATATTAAAACTCAGAACGCATCAACACAAATTTCACTATTGAATCAGGTGAAATAAACTTCCACATAAAACTAGTCTGGATTAAATGAGCCCAACAGGTGCATGAGGCATGCGCTCACACACAGTATTAAAGGAAAACTACCATGAAGCAAACTCAACAATTTGAAATTATTATATAAAGAATAAGAAAAACTTGCTTTGAGTATTTGAGCTTCAGTTTCTTGACAGATAAATGAACACCACTTAATTGTTATCTAATTTTTAATGTAACTCAGACAGATCTTCCTCTGAATTATATGTTTTTGCATTTTTATAGCATCATTTAAGAAGAGAAAACCATTTCTTAGTTGAGATATTACCAAACAAAAGAGCTTTCAATTCGTAACTAATGCACTAGGATTTTCTCCAAACAAAGCACTATGACAAATTGACAAAGAAACTAAATAAAAACTAATGTAAATGGGTTGAAGGTTACAGAAACATCATCCACAGTGACAAGGTCTTCCATGCAATTCAAGAAACCGAAAATGATGCGCTTTTTTCTTAACTTTTAATCGAAAATTTGATTTATCATAATCATACCTTATATGTTCTTCTTTTTGGTGTAAATATTTTAGTCCTAAGAAAGACAAAAAATTCTTATGCTTTAAAGATCAAGTAGGATGCTTCTTTGCAGTCAAACTGTGGGCTACCCTGCTAGTGGTATTTAACTAGCATTTTTTTTTCCTAAACAAAATTGAGAATGTTCTTGCTAACAAGTAATGAATAAATAAAGAAAAAAGAAATAAATCCTGTGTGAAAAAATAGGAAAACAAAAAGTAGAAACGTATCAGTTGAGGAATGATCTAACCTTAAGGACAGTGTGCTCTTCTTCTAAAGTTTTTTTTTTAAAGTTTCTGCCTCTGTAACTACAATGAAACAAACTCAGAATCCTTAAAGAGAGTCAAATTCAAAGATGGAAAACCAGCACAGGTCCACTTGAATATGGGCCAACGGAGATGTGACAAATTAGACAGCACAGGTCCACACAGCCGTTTCACATAATCAGATAAGTGTGTAATTAATACAAGCTCCATTTAACCATATTTGCATGGCAGCAGTGCTGTGGCAGAGGGTTGGTGATTTTTGGCTGAGATTCTGTTGACACTTTGCTAATTTCCTTACTCAGAATCACAATGTGGCTAACCGAATTGACTTAAAAAGTTGCTTTATTAGCCAAGAAAGAAAACTTAAGTTTCCATATTTCCCTTTTACCATCTATGTATATATATATTTTTACTTTTTTTCTATATTATTATTCTTATATTGCTCGAATCAAAGTTGTTGATGTTTTAGAATTCAGGCCTGTAACTTTGGCCTTGTGATTTTCAGGGTTATGACTGGGATCAGAAATGAAGTTTGCAGACTCAGATGTAAGTCTAAAGTCTGCTGTTTGTTTAGAAGGAGGTATTAAGGTTCAGATTTCAACTTCAGATATTTACTGCCGGATTCTCTCTAAGTATGGTACCTAAGAGAAATAAATATGCCAAATCTACAATAGTTGTTCAGAATACTTGCCATATGTTCTCAAGACTCTGACTTGTCATTTCCATGTGATTCCCTTTCCACTCTGGCACAGTTGTTTTCTGCTTTTGAGTTTGTTTCCTTAGAAATTTGAAATATAGAAGATTTTTATTATGTTGACAAGGATTTGAAAAATGAGGATGGATTTGGTTTCTATATTCATTAACTTAGGATTAGCAGAATGGTAATGAGGACCCAGATGGATTTGGTTTCCATCTTCATTAACTTAGGATCAGCAGAGTGGTCATGAGGTGTTATCAGTGAAGTATAGAACCAGAACGGAAATTGCATTTTGATCTGCGGGATTTCAATGGAAAATGAAAACAGAGCATACAGTTAATTTCTCATGAATCAGCAATTTAATAAAAATAAATAAATACCCCGGAATGAACATGTTTCAACTCCAAGTCTAATTATAGTGCTTTAATTAGGATTACATAACATTGAATGGATTAATTCAAACAAGATTGTGGCAGGTAGATACCATTGAGTGCATTGAGCTACCATCAATGTTTGTTAAAGTGTTGCTGCTGATTGCTACTCTGTGAAGATCAAAAGGGAAAAACTATCATCCCATTCACTTATCAGAGTTTTAAACATCCTTTTTAATTGCGGATTTTGCCTTCTTATCTTTCACTTATTAGAGTTTTTCACATCCTTTCTAATGGCAGATTTTGCCATGTATAAGAGAACGGCAGTTTCACCATATAAAGTATCATCCATCCACACTAGGATATTCTAATGGTCGGAGTTTCGAATTTCATCTTGAAAGTCTTATACTTTCAAGTAGAAATAACCAATTTGATTAGCTCAAAACCCATGCGACCTCCCCTCCTGCCAATGAATAAAGCCTGGGGGGGCGAAGGGAATTAGATACTACTGAATAAACTAAGAATGTGTTTGGTAACCCTATAATGAAATGTAATATAATCAAATGCATTACTAATGTAATGTTTACATCACATTATATTTTGTTATGGCTTACTAAACATACCCTGAATTCTAGACAATCCCCTTCCTGCTCTACTGTTCTTCATGTAATGCTCCAGTGGTCTGAGTCATTAATTAAATTTTATCAACTTTAACTAAGCAAATTCCAAATTGACTCTATAAAATCTTTTACGTGTTGTCTGTTTGTGTTCAAGGTCTTTGTTATCAGTTTGCCACCGAGGCTTTGACATGATTTACTAGAGGTTAAGAGTTGATAAAAGGTGATTGGTTTTGGCACTTTTCAACAGAGTTTTAACATTTTGTTTTCTCAACAATTCATGGGTAGCAAGAAAAATGAGATAAAAGGAACATGGAATAAATACAGCTCAAGACCATCAATTAAACAATAAATATAATACTGTAAGATGAATATACAGCATTGCATAATTCTGATTCATGGTTATTGTGAACCCACCAGCAGATCTTAGTACCGTAACCGACACCCGATCCTAAATATCTATGAAGCCAAGAGATGATATCTAATGCAACAAAAACTCTTCATTTTGGCAAGACAAAGCTTGGAAGACCTTACAGTATCAAAATAATCAAAGGCAGAAAATAGGCCTAGCATATACATTTCGGGTTGAATAAAAGTTGAACCTGGACTTTTTGCACTCATTTTATCCCAGCAAAACTAGTCAGAAGTTCGTATTCTTGAGCTCCCAGTAAGAGCTATGATCGAATGCGGATACCAGGGATGTCTTTCAAACCCATTTTTAGTGCTGTTTTCCTGAACAGAGGAGGAGGCCTTTGCAAACCTATTGACTGAGAAAATTCGTTGGCCAGCTCAGCAAGGGTGGTTTTATCCCTGCCAATTCTCCTGATCGAGTTATAATAACCTAGCCAAGCATGATATGCTGATTCTTTGACACTACTGTCAATCTTTGACATTGAATCTTCCACCTGAAAAAGTAAATAGTCTCCATAGGTCAGGCACAAAAGCATGCAAAAATTTATATCCTACTAACAAGTAGATACAAGAGACTAAAATCCTGGGAACTTGCAAAGGTTTTATGGATTTTTAATCAAGAATGACATGTTTTGTACATTCAACACACAAAAACAGCATATGCAACATATGTCAACAAAAAGGCCAACCAATGGGATTATATTCCATAGTTCTGAAATACTTTTGTTTTAACTTTAGCTTCAATTCCCACAACCTATACATTTAAATAGAATCCAGTACAAAATATATGCACAAATGCAACTAAATCGAGTTAGAAATGGACCTTGAGTTTAGTTTCTGGATCTATATTAGGTAAAGGAAGTTTATCAAGAGGCAGGTCTTCCAACTCATCCAGGAAATATTCTTCCCATGGTGCAAGCAATATTATTCCTTCTCCATCTTTGCCTTCACGTCCTGTTCTTCCAAGACGATGAATATATTGCTCCCGATCAGCAGGAATACCAACCTGGTTATAGTAGAATTAACACATTATTTTACAGAAATCCAAAGTGAGTCATGCACAGTTAAATTTAGGAAATAAGAAGCCTTTCATGCATAATTAAATTTTCTATTTAGGGCCTGATTGGGATTGTTGTTTGAGGCTAAAAAAGCATTTTTTGAATTTTGTTGATTTAATTAATTGATTTATATTATTTTTTATAATCTGCTTCTAGGAAAAACATCAATTTACCTATATTTTTTTTAAAGCAGTTTTAAAAAAAAATATAAAATTTTCTATTGAAAAGTGCTTTTTTTAAACGTAATACCAAACGGGTCCTTAGTTTCGCAAAAAACTAATACTATAATCTTTCAGAAATAACAAGGTAAATTCCCTACAATATCATATGAGTCCAAGCATCTATCTCACAATAGCATGCTCTATTGCTCTGTACAGATTCATTTCTTTTTAAGTATTTATTTAGAAATAATTGACCAGAAACAACAATGAGGTGTTTGTGCAACTCACGTAAATGAATAGGAGAAGTAAAATGAGCCAATTGAGGTAATATTCCTCGAGCATCTCAACATTGCTCCATTGGCCTCATTCGGTTATATTAGGTGGTATTTGGTAAAAATAAAAATTAAGTACTGAATTTTAAGTACTAAATAATATAAATGATATAATTTTTAAATTGTAAAAACATTTAAAATTTAGTCACTTATTCTATCCAATGCAAATTTTAAGTTAAAAATTTTAACTTACCATTTTAAGTAACTTTTAGCTTAATTGGAACTTTTAGAACAAGTATTGTCAAACAATTTAAAATGATTAAGTGCCAAAAATTTTAATTTTAAGTGTTGATTTGTATTATCAAACACCACCTTAGTCTGTGGTAGTAGTATCAAGAAAGTTTGGTCACTGATACATAAACTAAACATTAAGTTGTGATTTTAAATATGCAGAAAATAAATAAATTTCTTGAGCTTGATGAATACCTGAATGACCAAAGTAACATCAGGATAATTCATTCCACGAGCTGAAACATCAGATGTGACAAGAATTGATCGTTTAGATTCCTTGAACTCATCAGAGACACGAGTTCGGTGTAACTGAGGCTTTCTAGAGTGCATCTCTCTAACATTCATTTTCATTTCCCGGAGAAGCATATACATGAGTGACGTAACCATTGCAGTTGTACAGAAAACAATGACCTGAGTGCAAGTTGAATGTCAAAGCCTCAGGCACATATATTTCCAAATTTCCAAATAAAACAAAATCCAGAAGCTACAGCACTTTACCTTGTAATCAGGTGTTTGCAGGATATGCTCCTTCAAGAGAAAATGCACAGCTTGAAAATGCAATTCATGTGGAACAACTAAGAAATACTGCTTAACCTGAATTGAGAAAAGCCAAAATCAACTTTAGAAAAGGTGGCATATGATATCTGGTGTCGTAACGCCAGCAAATTGGGAATTAACAGTGACCATGATTTACTTGCAATTCTAATATTGTAATTAACCACACCAGCAGATATAATTTAGAGTGTACCTTGGCAGGAGTTTCCACACAACCCAGGCCCACATTATCAATGAAAGCATGCTCTCTTTTCAACACAAGCTGAGATATTCGACGAACCTGTGTATGTATTATCAAAGCACAATCTAAATTTTTAGTGAAGTCATGAAGCATAAGAGAAACTGCTAATTTAGAAGTTAGAACATCAACAAACCTCTTTTGGAATTGTTGCTGAGAACATCAAAGATTGCCTCTGCCGGGGCAAGCAGTCTACAATTTTTTCCACATCTTTCCGAAATCCCAGGTCTAGCAAGTGGTCAGCTTCATCAAGAACAAGCATCTTCAAGCCCATTAAATGCACAGATAAAGAACCTTTGTTCTCAATGTGATCCAGCAGCCGACCAGGGGTTGCAACAATTATCTGGAGAAAGTTTAAAGTAGCAGAAAATGAATATCAGCATGTTTTATCAGTTATATAAGTGTAACTTCAAATTTTAAAGTATCTCATTCATTGCTCATTTTCCTATCCACATTATCGCTCTCCATGATATGAGTCAAAAGTTCATCAGAATAAAGCATAAGAGCAAACCTGGCAAGGATCTGCTTCTAGGCGTTTCTGATCATCTTTGAAACGTTTGCCTCCAACTAGAGTTTGCACACCTATGCCATCATGGTACTTCAGCATAGCATTTGCTTCAGCAGCTATTTGACTTGCTAGTTCTCTAGTGGGGCAGAGAATAAGAACATATATTGGAGACACCCGTGGATTGACCTTGCCACCTTTTGCTTTCAGAACTGCTTCAATTGCAGGAAGCTGTTGGTTTTTAACAATGATAAAGAAAGAAAGAGCCTAAAATATGACAACTTAATTCATAAGAATGCCAAGGAAGTGGTAATGTACCAAAAAAGCTGCACTTTTGCCCGTTCCAGTTTTGGCTTTAACCAAAGCATCCTTGCCTGCTTCAAATCAAATTAAAACCATAACCTATATGTTCATTAAATTGAGCAAAACAAATGTCAATTTTATGCAATTTAAATAACTAGCATCCAATCCACAAAAACTGCAATTATTAGTCCTGAGGACAAGCATCAAGCAACCACATATATCAAAATATAATATTTAGAACCACTAATGATTACAATGCACTTTTATTTTTCAAAGACAATGTCTTCTTGAAGATCATACCATGTAACTAAGGAATTCAACAGTGACAAGAACAAGTGTATATTGCACTCAAACTAATGGATAAACAAACTAAACTATCATGGGATTTGAAATGAAACATAAGCCATAATTAGCATACCCTCAAGGCAAACAGACAAAGTAGCCTCCTGCACCCCAGTCATTTGGATATAGCCAGCTGCTGTAAGTGCCTTCACTGTCAATGGAGACAAACCACATTCATCAAATCTGTAGAAACAAAGTCAGCAAATCACCAATTAACAGATTGACTCACAAAGTAGTTACAAAACACAGAGTTGAGAAATACACTTTGTTTCCCAGTCCTAAATCCTAATCAATCAAAACCCTTTACAAAACATGTAAATTTCATAGCAGAAAAATGGAAAATATAAGTACATAAAGCCTACCCATTCTCATACTACTACCAAACAACTTAATTACTTACCTTTTCTGACTGAGAATTGATTCTTCTTCACTTGTCTCACTCTTTTCTCCTCCATTAGTAGCCAACTTTTTCTTCCCGAGCTCATGCCTAATCAACTCCACTTCCTTTTCAAAATCCGTCTCCTCCTCAAGCTCTTTCAGTGGCACTCTTTTTGTTATCTTCATATCATATTTTCCCAAAGCAGCTCTACTCCCAATCGCCCTCACACTCCTCCCTCGCTTTTCTCCCTCATCATCTGAATCAAGCTCAAAATCTTCATTCTCATCATCACTAGAAGAACTATCATTTCTCCGAAATCTTCTTAGTTTATGAGAAGAGAAGCTCCTGTTCTTCTTAAAGTCACTCGCTTTTCTTGAATCACTTACCTTCCCATTCTTATTCACCGAGTCACCTGTGAAGTGCTTCGTGGATTGATTTCCAAAACCATAACCCAATTCATCATCACTTGAACTCTCATTCCTCTTAAATTTCCTCTGTTTCTGTGTCAAATTAGGTTGAAAAGGCTTTACCGAATCACTTTTATATACTAAATTTGAACCTCTTTGCACTGAATAATCCCTTGTTTTTGTGTAATTATAACCATTGCTCAAATTTTCGCAATTCTGCAATACATTATGCCCCTCTGATATAAGTTTCCTCAAATCAATTGGCGAATTGATCGAACTCGGCCGTTGATTAGGCCCAATTGGTCCCGGCCTTTCATTTGATTTCGGCAACGGAGATTTCACCGGGCCGTCGTTTTCGTTCCACAAGTCTTCGGCTCCTTCTTTCATGAAACGATCAGCGAGGGCTTTGATGTGGTCTTTGGGGCTCATGGGGCTGTAACTGGTGGTGTTCGTATCCGGATCAGGTTTACCAGCGAGTTTGGCTCGAATTTGAGAGCGGATTCGGGCTTGGTAGAGTTGTTTCTCTTGCTCCAGTAGTCGGTTTTCTTTCTCTTTGGCTCTTTTCTCGTGGAGGCGTTTCCACTGCCACTTGTTTATGCCGCCGGGGAAGGTCCGTGGGCCGCCGCCCATGAACCGGGTGAATATTCGGGCACTGAGGTGGTCTGAGATGGTTCTGGAGCGTTGGAGGAGGATTGATGAGTACATGGTAGAAAGTAGAAACTAGAACAGAGTATGGTTTTGAAGAAAATGAGCGAGTTGGGAGGTTTAGGGTTTAAGAAACGTGAGCAAGATCTTATAATCTTCACTTGAATTGTGAAAATTTTAATATTTATTTTTATTATTTTAAAAAAAATAATATTATTATTATTATTGAAGTCATTTGAGTTAAATTAAAAAATAAAAACATAAAATAATATTAACTACAAAAGAAAAATAATACCTTTATTATCAGATAAGACATTGTATCAATTGTGAATTATGTCCTAATTTGGCCAAAATAAAAGTCTATGTACTTTTTTTTTTTTTTTTTTTTGGATATTATACAAGGTGGAATGCATTTTTGATCCTTAAACTTACCATCAAAAGTCACTTTAATCTCTAAATTTTTAAATTAATTAATTTAACTCTTAAAATTGGTAAATTAAATTTTTTTTAGTACGACACATCTATTATACACATGCTGCTGATTTGAAAAAAAAAACTTTGCACTTTTTTTTTTTTTTTTTTTGACATGGTAACTTTTTCATGAAAGCTATTTATTTTCTATTTTTTTAATTACCTTTTTTTTTTACTATTTTCAAATATAAATGTAAAATAAAGAAAAATCCAAAAAGAAAAATCAAAAGCAGATTAAAAAAAAAAAAAGCAAAGAAATAAGAGCAAGGGAAATGGCGAAGACATACATCAGTTTATACCATGAACGGTATTGATTTTATGATGATTTTTCAAAAAAAATTAAGAAACTAAAAAGTTGTTGTCAGAAGTAGAAGATGTGAATACTAAAGATAAAGAAGTTGTGTACACATTATCACCATCTCCATCACTGCTGTTAGCACCGACATTGTATCCTCAACTTTCGCCATCTAAGGCCGTGAGAAGAAAAGTGAAGAGAACTATCAAGATCTTGAGCGTGAAAAGAGAAGAAGAAGAGAAAGATTTAGAAGAAAAGAAATTATACACACCACCACCTTCTCTCTACCTTGGCCGTTGTGAACATATAAATTTGAACCCTCAAATAATATTTGGCAGTTGGACGGATTTTCGCAATCTTTAAAATGTTCTCGAGACATTTGGGATAAACAGGCAAAAACGGAATTATGAAGAACCAAAACAAACAAAAATAATTAAAATAATAAA
>CATKHJ010099254.1:0-10660 GCA_949750685.1 Vernicia montana | reverse complement strand
ACAATGAGATTTATAATATAATTTAATACGTAACTTATTAATAATATTTATATAATTATATCATATAATTATTATATTAATTAATTTCATATTAATAATATCATATAATTATTATATTAATTAATTTCATATTCTGAATATGTTATAAACTTAGAATCAATATGGCATATCATTGATAATATATATGTTTAATAAATATAACAATAATATTATTCAAAACCGGAATATGTAAACCGTAAATTTTAAAACCCTAAATAGTAAGTCGTAATTTACTTCCCTAAGTCATAAACTCTAAATCCTAATTTTTAAAATGCGGGCATCCTAAATCTAAACCCTAAACACAAATATAATATAGTGCTACGCAATAAATTATGATAATGATTGTGTTATTTGAATTAATAAATATTGATATATTTTGTGGGACAATAAATTATATATAATGTGTATAGATATGGCTGGATCATTACCACTTTGATTTTATTGGGAAGATGAAGTGATGCGTAATATTAATTATGGAAATGATTATATAAACGAGCAATCTAATATCCTCCAAGTTTCTCATGTTTCAATAATTACGGAGTTGCTTCAAATAGTTCACATAGCCATACAAATTGATGCTGAAACTTATTTTGTCAAATCAATACTATTTAGAAATCATGTAAGAGGGGCATATGGATTTATGTTCGAAGCGGTGGACATATGTGATGATGGGGACGTAGAACGAATGTTTAAACAGATAGATTCATTGAAAGATTATTTCAATTTTTTTGAGGTATATGTTGTGATTGCTAAAAAAACATCATCTGATGATGTGAATGAAGATGGGGATGGAGAAAACCAAAATGAAGGTGTGTGTGAGTCTGCTGAGGGTTCAACGACTATTGTTGAATATGATTTTAAGGAAGGTTGTGCTGTTGATGAAGATAACGGTGAAGATGCACCATCAGGTTCTGATGAAAGCGATGAAAATATGCTACGTGATTCAGATGATTCTGACTCTGATGAATCTGCTTTTAGCATATTTGAAGGGGAGACATCCAGTGTAAGTCATCCTGTAGTAATCAATGTACCATCTCAATGTTTTGAATACAATCCGAATGAGTTTGTAGATTTCGAAGCAATGCGAGTACAGGTAGATACAGATGACAATATGATAGAGTCTGCAGATGGCTTATATAAGGGCATGCTATTTACTAATTGAGAAGAATGTAAGCTTGCAATCCAATAAGATGCAATCCAGAACAACTATGAGTTTTGTGTGAAAGAATCAAGGATTGATACATTTGTTTGGTGTTGCAAGAAAAAAACAAGTGGTTGTAATTGGCATGTGCGTGCTAGGCAGTTGAGGGATGACAGTCAGTGAAAAATCACACAATTTGATGCACCACATACCTGTCTTAACCCAGGTCGTATGCAAGATCATAAACACTTGACTGTAGATCTTATTGCTAATTATGTGGAAATCCTTGTTAAAGAAATGCCATCAATCAAGATCAAAGCTTTACAGGTTGAGATACAAGATCTGTTAGATCATGAACCTAGATACAGGAAGACATGGTTGGCCAAACAGAATGTAATTGAAAAATTATATGGTAATTAGGATGAGTCATTTACTCATCTTCAGCAGTGGATGTTGGCAGCACAATCATTCAATCCTGATACAAAATACATTCTTCATGTTGGAGAGCATGTTGTTAACAACCGACTTGTTCCATCATGCGGTGTATTTGAGCGCATCTTTTAGTGCTTTAAGCCATGTGTGGATGGTATGAAACATTGCTGGCCTGTTCTAATAATTGATGGTACTTTTTTATATGAAAAGTACAAAGCTATGTTGTTGTGTGCATCAATGTTGGATGGTGACAATCATATTCTTCTTGTGGCATTTGTTGTTGTCCATTTAGAGAATAACGACAACTGGAATTGATTCATGTCCTGTATTCGGGCATTTGTCACCGATAGCCAAGAGTTGTATGTCATATCTGATCGGCATAAGGGAATCATAAACGCAATGAAAAGCAATGACTGAAAAATGTGTCGGCATCGCTATTGTATCCGCTACGTGGTCAGTAACTATAACACAACTTTCAAAAATCCAAAATTAAAAAAAAATGATACAAGATGGAGGAAGTCACATTCCTTCCATCGTTTACTTAAAGTTGAATTTTATAACCATAATATTCAAACTAATTTATATTGAACTTTAGCATTCGAGGTACAAAAGTGAAAGTTCAGCATCATACGGAAAGAGATCACAAAGTTAGATAAGAAATCATCAAAATGGCTAATAAAAATACCAAAGCAACAATGAACGCTTTCTCATGACGACGACGCTAGATATGGCAACATGACATCAAATATTGCCGAATTTGTAAACAGTTTTTTAAAAGATGTCAGAGGTATGCCTATAACTGTCATGATAAACAAAATTTTCAACAAGCTTGTTAATGCATTTGATCACTGGCGAGAAGAATATGAGAAAGAAATGCAAGAAGGACACAAGTATACCCGTTTTTGTCAGGACAAACTGTCTAGATGGATTCGACGGGTTAGTGGTCATACAGTATAAAATTTTAATAAAAGAACAGGGGAATTTCAAGTGACGACCGGTTGCCAGAACTGGAGAGGAAAGATTAAGATGGGCAATACACAGGTTATGGAATTGGTTAAACTCAAATGCACATGCGGTAAATTCCAACAATATAAGATTCCTTACTCGCATGCCATTGTATGTTGTGTGAAGAACGGCATGGATTTTGAGCAATTCATTTCCCCATTTTACAAATTGGAACGTTCATTGAGATGCTGGGAATCTAACTTTTACCCCCTAGGTCATCAAACATATTGGCTCGATTATCAAGGATTGCGTGTTATACTAAAAAAAGAATGGCAACGCAATTGTGGTAGACCAAAATCCACTCGAATCAGAAATGAGATGGATTGGCGGGTTAAAGGAAAGGCTGGATATTCATGTAGATTATGTGGTCAGTCTAGCCATAACATTAAGACATGTCCAGCAGCAAATAGTAGGAAGTCACGTTCATAAAATATCATTAACTGCTTGTACCTCTTTTGTTGTCTTTTGTATGCAAATTCATGATTGTACCATTTTACAATTATTGTAATATGTGATGATGATTTTTTCATATTTTTATTATGATTTCATAACATATTTATCTGTTTAGCTGATTATTTTAATGTAGTCAGGTGAAAATGTCATTTTATACTCCTGATGATATATTTAGAGCATGTGGCCGACGGTGGGCACTTGATGATGATTTCATCTATCCTATTGACCCAAATCAACATAATAGTGAGCAAGTTATTGTAACGATGCATGATGAATGGTCTTTTCACACACGCGAGTCATTGATACTTCGGGAAGAAACATTAGAATATAGTATTCCGGTACCTCCTACTAAGGCAATCCAGTCAATGCTGATGAAATTCATCATGCATTATTCCGTATAAGGGAAGAAAATAATTGTATTAAGATAAGAATAGACAAGTTTTACTTTCATCGCCGTGCTAAAGAATTTTTTGAGGACGGTGACATCAATCAAGCACGTATATTTAGAACATTAGTTGCGTCGACTGATTGTTTATTTGATATTCAACTTTCATATGAAGAAATAGATATATGATACATCGAAAAAAATTAAATTGAAGTGATGTAATGCCTTTTGATTATATTTTGTATACTTATTATTGTTAATAAATGATTTATAATGCTTTCAATGAAAAGGCTGTATTTTTTTAATGCATTATCATGTTTCTTATTATACTATTGATTCAAGAGGATATTAACTACTATATTTATTTAGGTATGAAAGGTGGACATGCAGCAAATCACATACATCCTTGCCCATACGACACTAGATTATTGGATATGCAGGATGATCACCGATCGGGAGTTGCATGGGCAGACGAGGGAGATGCCGAACCATTGAGATGTAGGCGTAACACATCAGTACTACGTGATTTTGTTATTAATGATCGTGTACTTCCGAGATTATGCCGCACGAGATTTTATGGCATGTCCAGGCTTGGATTTTTTCAGTTGAATCACTATCTTATCACTCCACTAGCAGAGAGATGGAGACCGGAGACCTATACTTTTCATTTCCCTTATGTAGAGATGACTGTCACCCTATAGTATGTCTGCATATAGACCGGTTTACCTATAGATGGTCATGCAGTGACAGGATCTGCGAACATACTTGACAGGGATTTATGTTTGAGACTTCTTGGTTAGGCCCCAAATGGGACCCATATTAGAGGCAATAGAGTGGCGATGAGTTGGCTGAGTACAAGATTCAACACTCTTCCCGATGACCCGAATGAGTTCTAGATGGACGCATATGTACGTGCATATATACTTCGTCTGATAGGTGGTGTTTTGTCCATTAGTGATGATGACAGCCGAGTTCATTTGATGTGGTTGCCTCTCCTAGAGAACTTCAACCTTACCGGGAAATATAGTTGGGGAGCAGCCTGTATTGCATGTTTATACAATGAGTTATATACGGTAGCACATCGGGATGCAGCAAAGATTACAGGGCCATTATTCATATTACAGTTGTGGGCATGGGATAAACTATCAATTATTTTTCCTAGATTGTGTGTAATAATGCCAGCTGATGATGCCCCTCTAGGGCAACGGTGAGCACGAAATAACATATTTGTCTTATATTAACATATTTTATGGGATTACACTAATTAATTTCATTTTGCAGATGGAGCACCTCGAGACGTGTTACTAATGTGGTTACACACGTCTTACTAGTTATTCGGTACAAATTTGATGTCATGCACGATCAACAGGTATGTAATTGAAATGATTTAAATAAGAATTATGCGATTTTAATTTTTTTTATATGTTATTTGGGATATAACAATTGAAAAATCTCTCATGCAGATGATTTGGGAGCCATATCAGCAGATCATATTGGAATCGCTCCCTTACTACTGCCGTAATGGACAAAATATACGGCAAGCAATGATCCCTCTTATATACTTTCACATTGTACAGTGGCATCAGCCCGACAGAGTTATGAGACAATTTGGACAGCTGCAACGCATACCGTTGCAGCCTCGGCAACCTAGAGGGCTTGAGGGCATTAAATTGCGTTCTGGGATAGGTGACTGGCGTGCGCACCATCAGCAATGGATTGCGATGTGGGATGACAGACATCAACAAATCCGTATAGATGTGCAACAAAACACACGTCCAGAATACCATTCTCAGTATATGGAATGGTATAGAATGGTGACTAGAAGATATTTATCTCACCATGGTGGACTATTTAATTCAATGGTTAGTTAACAATTAATATTGATAGTATTGTGATTAATTAATTATCATATTCCAAAAATCAATCTCATAGTAATATAATAATTTTTTCGTATCGTATCTAACTAATAATGTATTAATTTGTAGAAAGATGTTGTGGAGCGAATCCGTTTAACAGAGGATGTGGGCATAATTCACCAAATCAATTAGACTTTATTTGATGCATTAGCCGAGGAGGAAATGATTGTGACGGGGCAACCTCCAGAACCAAAGCAAGTTCCAGAACATCACCAACCGGAGGTCGATCCCAGTGAACGACGAGCTCGACGATGTACTAGTCGGAGAGCAAATTAGAGGCACCCGACTGATATGTCTGATTATTCAGATGTATTGCGTCCAGTTGAATTCCACCAATCGGGTTAGCAGGATGCCACAACTGATGAAGATCGGTTTCAGGTGGGCATATCAACTGCATTCGAGTTCGGCAATGCATCAGGGGCTCATGAAGCCGATGTTCCACAAGACATGTACTCACATTCTCAGTTCTCCACACAATTCTCACAGTTCGGTGCATCTATGCAGCCTCTTTATGATCCGTTTGCATCTGCACAGTTTCAACCAAACCCATATGCAGCTCCATCCTCTACATTCACGCCTTGATTAGGATCACAATGGGGTAAAACTCCCATGCAGCAAACACAATATTCTGGCGGATTTTTCACTCCGGCTGATATGTTAGCACTTGCTTTTAGGCATCTATCTGCTATATCAGGACATACTTTTACTCATTCTCCAGTTCCATATCAGATAGCTGTTCAAGGGCAAGATGCTCATGCTAAAGAAGAGAATGTAGAAGTACAACCTACGGTGGTTCAACATAGACGTGCTCCACCATGTGACCGCCGGCCTTCTCCTTGTGGGACTAGAGGAGATCGATGTCATGTTTAAGGAGGACGCAGAGGTCGTGGAGGCCATTAGTTATTATTATTATTATTATTTGCAATTGTACACTTAATATAATATAGATTTTAATGGAAATCTTTGCATATTTACATATCCGGTCCTTAAGTTCCCATATTACTATTATATTAATATGATTATGATTAAAATAATATATCAGCACAATTAATTTAATATAAGGCATAATACCTACCCAATTATTGCCAAAATATCATAGTTAAACATCATATCCTATCCTATGCCTTTTCATCAGACATTTCATCATCGGATGCATACTTATGGTATCTAAGCACATTGTTAATCTCTGTATCTGATAATATTCTGCCGTTCGCATTGGCTTGTTCTTTTGCAAGTTTTAACATGTAATATCTTGATTTGCGACGAAGCATCCGGGTATTCTCCTTTCGTATTCTTATAACAGCAGTTTCGTATGTAGGCATATTTCTCCTTATCAAACTTAATGATCGGCAATGTACGATTGAAGCTCCAAGAACACGTAAATTTTCTACCAATTTACTTGATTCTTCTATTCGAAAATGTCACTCGCGCCGCAAACCAGCATAGTATTCTTTTTGATTTGTAAATTTTTCACGCTCATATTCATCGTTGAAACACGACATTATTTTCCTAAAAATTCTTCAACAATTGATGCAAAAAAAAAAAAAATGGATTTGTTAAAATTTACCAAATGTAAAAAAAATCCTAAATAAAAAATACAGATGTTATGATTTCAATAAATATAAAAATTAACAAAATTATTATTTCACTTAAATAATAATAATCAAATTTTAATATTTTTCTATTATTATTATTATTTACGATATTATTAATTTTGTTACATAAATGTATTTTAAACAATTTTTTGGTTAAAATAACAAATAATAACAATCATTTTAATAATAAAATTTTAACATAATAATGACAACAAATAATGACAAATAAATTGAATATATTAACCTAACAATTAATAACCTAACAAAAAAAATTATTATTTAACACAAATTTATTACAAATAACATTAAAATATAATTATTTGTAATAAATTAATATTTTACTAATATTATTTTTTTGACATAAATTAGTTGTTTACAAGCTAAACCAAAAATTATTTTTTCAAAAAATTAAGGGATAAAATACACAAAAAAAAAAAAATTATTAAACCTAATTATAACAAACAATTTTTTCAAACATACACTTCTAAGTATTTTCCATAACACATTAAATATTATTTCTCTCAAAAATCTAACAAATAGACAAAAAAAAAAATATTTACAATTATGGTGAAAAAATGATATAAAAATTAAATATGTTAATTTAACATAATAATTAAAAAATACCTCTTTTGATTTTTCAAAAATTGCAATATCACCTGAAAAAAAAATGTTAGATAATTTAAACAAATATATAAATTATTTTAAAAATAATAAAATAATTTGTAAAATAAAATACCTTTTTTGATATACTTTTCTTAGAAATTATAATTGTTTTAATGAAGAAAAAGAAATTGCTATTGCTTGAAAATGGTAGAAGAAAAAATTGGAGTTGAGAGAGCTGAGAGTTTTAAAGTGTAATGAATGGTAGAAGAAAAAATTAGTAGAATATAAATTAAACGTCATTTGTCCCCAGCCGTTGGATCAAATGGATCCAACGATGCAGACAAATCCGGCACTCTAAGTGCCAGATTAATGCTATATGCTTCTGCAGCCAAGTCCAATCAGACACGAATCTCATAATCCGGCATTATAAATGTCGGATTATGAGATTCACCTGTCATGAACTTTATTTAAATACAAATTCGGTATTTAAACTGCCGGATTTTTGCTTATGTGGCAGTCAAATATGGTAGTTTAAATACCGAATTCTCATTAACAAATTTCCAGTGTTTAAAAAACCGGATTACAAGTCCTCTGACAAAAAAAGGGCATATTTTCGAAATTATTTTCAAATGTGGCATATATATGTAATTATTTTTTAATTTTGACATATATTAGTAAATTGCCCCATTTCCTTACTTCTCAGTTTATCCTCTCTGATATCTTTCTTTCCTAATCACCCCCAAATCAAAGGAAACTATTAACCCTTAACGTGTTATACTTAAAGTTTTTAGAGATATTATGTGGGGTCGCTAGTATGAGGTTAAATTTCTAAATGCAGTCGCTTTTTCTTAGGTATGATGCTTTAAATATTATTTGATCTTGAAAGGTATGCTTTGATTTTCTTTGTAATGTGTTTTACTGTTATGGTGGACCATTTTTTAATTGTTTTTGTTTAGGGTTTCAAAATTTTCTAATCTGATGAGATAAATGAGTTTGTGATTCATATTTTTGAAAACTAAGAGAGTAAATTAAATTTTAGTTAGTCCACCATTTTAGTTTGTTGTTTGCATCAAATTAGGGTTTACTGTATATAAAATTAGGCTAATGTGTGAAAAGTTTATTTTAGGGCAGTCAAGTCAACCATGTCAGAAGAGTAACCCTGATGCACTTCAGCAGCTTGTAAGAGTTAGTTCATCCATTTTGAGGAGCCAAAGAGGTCGTTCAAGTCAACCATATCATCCAAGTAGCTCACAAACAATTCAGTAGCCTATATACTGCATCCAATATGAGAAGACAGACCGAGCATTCAAGTCCACTATGGTCTAATAAAAAGATTAGATATGAAACTCTTAGTGTAAGTGATTAATAATTTATCATATTAGTTGTCAAATTATTATATGAAAATATGCATTCATGTTAATTTGGTATCCTTTATTATTGCAGGCAAAAAATACAACAACACAAGTGGGTTACCAACTCAAGGGGATGCAGTGGAATAGACAATCAACCATTAGCAGTAGGCAGTTGCAGTTCCAGAGGGATTCTAGTATAGCCTAAGAACAAAAAGGAGTTTAATGCTACTGGAGAAAGGAAAACAAAATGAAGTATAATCTTGAGATTTTTTTTTGTCAATCTGAACAATGTGAATTCAGATAATAGTATACTATATTAGAATGGGTGACTATGTGTCACTAATAATTTTGTTACAACAAAGCATGATGGGATTCTATCACATTTGTCTTTAAAGTTTTATGTTGGACTATTTGTCACGACCCGGCTTCCGAGCCGCGACGGTCCTAGGGCATGGGTAGGCATAAGGCCACCGAAAACCCGTAGAACCCATACTTGCTATACAATCCAATACAATATCATGCATCTGTACTATAATTATCTCATCACATTATTACATTTTATATCATATCATATCATCTTATCTCATATCCCAAGATCAGAACCTGAACACATACACACTTATTCTTTTCATCACATACTCATCAATAGTAACATATTATTTATCAATTAGCTTGTACATATTCTTTTTTTCATATAACTCTTATTACATATACAAAATATAACACTCTTTTAACACCCATTGAGCTACTACAACAACTTTAACATATACAAATATACACATATCAAATATGACTTTACTTTAATAAGAAAATCCTCAAATGAATATTGCTTCTTGAGGAACCACTTGCTCACTAGATTGCTTCCCTGGAAAAAGGGAATCACTAATGAGATAAAGCAGTGAGTGGAGAATATGCTACCATACTTGTGAGGCTAGGTATTTCAAGGCTAGCTCACAAGGATGGCTCATGCTTACTTATCAGTTGGCTTATATACTTATATTCATGAAATGAAGAATATAAGAATCATAATAACAAATGAACTTTTATATACAAAGATTTATGGAGATCTTTGAAATTTGGATTCATATCTTTGAATCTCTCATGTCAGGTATACATGATTTCTTATAACTTTTATCGTATCGATACTTGGATCTTGTTACCACATGGACATATTTTTCTTATACTTTAGATTAGGGATCTTGTCCAAATGATCTTTTAAAACAATAGTTCATATAAATTAACTTTGGTATCAAATAGTTTAAACATATATATATATAGGAAAACTATGAAGTACTTTTGAAACTTTAGATTTCTTTGGGAACTTGTAAACATTTACTTTAAGAATCATTTCACAAAACATTTGATAATTCTTGATTCATATAAGGTCTAGATGTTTAGTAAAACTCATACACTTATACTTTTGGAAATACATATATACATATATATATCTCATGATCAAATATTTGTTTTCAAATAGCTTATAAAATCAATGATTCATATATCTTATAACAGAATATTAGATTTGAAATACTAAAAATACTTAAATTCAATATTTAAAAGAACATTACATGTAAAATACATATATGTATACAAAAGGAGTTTTGTATACACTCACTCATATAACTTTGAATAACATGCATACTTATATGCCATAGATGTCAAGGTTGATGACATATAGGCGATTTGGCTTAGAAAACAATTGGCATATGGTTGTCCTGGTTCAAGGATCAATTGGTTCA
>CATKHJ010099200.1:0-22094 GCA_949750685.1 Vernicia montana | reverse complement strand
TAGGAATGAGAATATGAGATCAGGATGAGCATTGACTGGTGTATGACAGCTCAGGAGCTTGCTCATCGCTCGCTGCTGCCAGTCGGGTCGCTGCATGGCCAAGGCCAGGGACAGCTAGTACCCCAGAGATTGGATATTATAAGCATTTTTTAGTAGGTCACAGAGAGCCAGAGTAGGGGTCGGCTCCCCGTATTTGATGATAGTGTGATCCTGTGGACTGATTCCCATCCATATGTGTGATTATATGATTAATTGCTTATGTGGCATTGCATTAGCATTTTCAGCATTCAAATGGCACGTTATATTGATAACTATATAATTCACTGAGTTGAACGCTCATTCCTGTTCACCAATTTTTCCCAGGTTGCAGGTTGAGCTCGAGAAGTACAAGTTTATGTTGAGTTATTCCTGCCATTATTTTTCGGCAGTGAAATGTATGTTATTATTCTGATATGTAATTAATTTTATATTATGTTACATTATTAGTACTCTAGCACTCCGCATTGTTATTTTGTTAAACGTCAAGTTTTAAGGTAACCAGAGGTTCCTCATTATAGATGTTATAATATTTCTGTTGAGCAGGAACCTGATGTTGAGATTATTATTAATAATGATATTGAGATAAATGCCCTGAGTGGCATTGTTGTGAATTAATGAGATAGTAGATATGATTGAGTTGATAGCCCTGAGTGGCTTGATATAAAATTTTTATCAGGTTCTGCTTATCAGGTGGGCCCATAGCCTTTGGTTTGTGACAATTACAGCTGTCACTTTGCAGTTTTGTCATTTATTGAGCAGTCAGGCTTACTACGGGTTCCGGAAGCCTTAAGCTTTCCCGTTCCCTAGTGCCGGTCACGTACCTTCGGGTTCGGGGCATGACAAAGGTAAGGAACGAGATGAAGCGAACCTGAATGAAACGAAGACAAACAACATGACAAACATGAGTTTTCAGTTACACGCTATCCCTATAACATATATAATAATTACCTATAATTATAGTGTCAACCATAAGACGTTTACTTTTCAATCAACATGTTAATCAAGATCAGTGTGTCATCCACTAAGGGATTTCTAATAGTATTTTATTGGGTCACTTTAATAAGCAAGTAAAAGTACTGACACACAAAAAGTCTAGAGATATAATGTATTTCTTTCTCTCTTCCTTCTTTTCTCTCAAGTCTAGCTTCATTTTCTTTTTCCTCTGAAGAATTATAGACTCTTTAGAGAAAAGTTAAGTTCTAAAATGATTTGTTCATAGAAAAGTTAGTTAGATTCGAAGTCGATTTAAGATCTACCAAGCCAGTAGTGTTGAATTTCACAAAATAAGGATTGAAGTTTAGTAAGACTATTTTGAGGTAAGTTATATGTGCATGATGCATGATAATCTCTTATGATTGTACATGTAAATCTTTATTGCTTATATCTTCTTATTGAACCTTTATTGTTAATTCTAAAAAATGAGGTCGGTTTAAAACAAACGTAAAAGAAAATTATTTATATGATTACCAAAGGCCAATTGGGCTGGAAACCATGAATTTTTATTAATGACGAGGCCATTGGGTCACGCTTAACAGAATGTATATACTAATGGGAGAGAATACTTTTGACTATGCACACCGGTGACTCAACTAATAAAGTTAAAAGTATCAATGTCCTACATAGGGAGGACCTTTTTTACCCTAGACGTATGCTCGACCAAGCATACGTACATGGAAAAGTTATTACCCTAATAGATTACGGAGGCTCACGAGGTATGTGATGTAGTTCCGCCCATATTTTTCCAATGGATATGATGTTGTTATGTCATGATAAATAGTCATTTGGTGGCTATTATTCTTCGACACATATTGATTATTCTTGTACATTTTATAACTTTTAAATGGTATAATAAGCCAAGATGTATTATATCACCTATATACATGTTTAAATTGATGTTCATAAAAGAAGTTCATATTCTCATACATTTTATTAACTTATTGAGTTGACGACTCATTAACTCGTCAATGGTTTCAGGAAATTAAGTCGAAGAGGTCTTAAGAAGAAAAAAACTGAGCTTCAAATTTATTCTTCCTTAAAGCCCCTTAAATGTATTTAATTCTAAGATTGTTTTTATTATAAAAATTTATGTATATGATCTTATTACTAGTCGCTTTGTATTCGATGTAAGAATAATGTACAAAACTAAGTTCTAATGTATAATTTGTATTATATGTATGTTATTTTCTAGAATTGCCTAAATCCGAAGAGGGTTCTATGAGTTTTTAGTAATTTTACATTTACTTATACCTTAGAACTGTCAAATTGATTGGTTTAAGGATGTGATAGTTTTTTTACAGTGCAAAACTAAACACCCTCAAAATTTTTAACTAAAAAAAAAAAAGGGTCACTTTCTCCCACGACTTATCCATACCAAGCAATAATAGGGGTGTAATCGAGCCAAGCAAAACCAAGTTTTAGCTTGTTTAGATTTGACTCGATATTTTTTTTTCGAACTCAAGTTTTGGATCGAGTTTGACTCATTAATAAATTATAATTGAGCTAAACTCAAATTCGAGTTTGACTCGTTTTGAAACTCGTTTATAATTTATCAAAATACTCAATTTCCTAAATATTTATTTATAATAAAATAACTATAATAAAAATATTTAAAACTAATATAAAAGTAAAATCATTCAATTAGTAAAAAAAATCAATAATAAAATTGAGTATCACATGTATTACAAAAATATTAATTAATAAAAAAATATTTTTAAAGATTATAATATTAGATTATATAATAAGGAAATATTAGATTATATTAATTAGGAGAATATATATTTTAGTTAAATTATATTATCAAAAAGTTTATAGGAGTATTAAAATATATTTTTTAAAATGTCAAAATTATCAAGTTAATAATAATAATAATAATAATAATTAAGTTGTTCACGAGTCTATTAATCGAGCTATTCGTGAACCTGTTTACGAGCTTATAATCGAGTTGTTCACGAGTCTAATAGAGTCGAATTTAACTTTGTTCAAACTCGACTTGTTTATTTATCGAGCCTTAAAGTAAGGCTAAAATTTAGTTCGTTTATAAAACGAACCGAATGCGAACGAACTTTTATCGAGCTGATCGCGAATGGTTTGTTTCATTTACAGCTCTAGGCGATAACCATATGAGTTGAATATGCAGAGGCAATTGAGTAAAATAAGAGAGATCAAAGTAGTGTACGGTAATTTCAATGTTAAGGGAAGATGTTGCGTTAGCTTCTGGCTTGCGCAATAAAGTGAAAAAATCTACTACAAGGCACAGGAATCTAGGATAAATTTATAAAAATTACTATTAATATTATTACTTATAATTTATACAAAATAAATAGAAATTCTATCTTGTGTGCAAATCACACCAATTTTTTCATATGGGTCCCATCTTAAATCTGGTCAATGCCAAGATCAGACGGTCGAGATTTTCTTTATTGAGTTTCATTTGTTGGTTGTGTTATGATGGGGCCTACTCAAAGTGGATCCAGGAGCCAGAAGAAGGTGACACGTGTCTTGAGAAAGGATTGTTTATGAATTAGGAATGAGTGAGTTACTTCAGTTTAATTAAGGTGCACACTGCACAGTTATAAATTAAATAATAATAATATTAAATAAAAAAATTGATTGGTTTCTCTAAAATGAGCCGCAAGGCGTATGGGGCATAACATGCGCGCTCTCTCTGTACAGTACTGTTGAAAAATTTTCAAGTAAAGAACAAAATTTATTCATTTTATTTTTCCACGCGCGGTTTTCGGCGTGTGCTTTTGGTAAGTCCAAATAACCAGACGGTGGTCTTCGGAAATCATGTTTAGTTGTTTACTATTTTTGCACTATCATTATTATTTTTAAATTTTATTTCTTTTAAGAACAAATTTTAGACTTTCTCTTGAAAAAGTAATAATTTAAAAAAAAAAATGTAATTAATAATGATATGTCAAATTTTGTCAAAATATTATATTATCACAAGAATAATAACAATAATAAACAAAGTTATATGAATAGTCATTTAGTGTAAATTGAAAATTAAAATAAAAATAACAAAAAAATATATAAGAAAAAGAAGAAAACAAATGTCTACTTTTTTTTTTTTTTAGGGTATTTGAAATAAGAAAAATTTGAATTTTAACTTATTTCACTTTAGATTTTTTTAGCGTTAAGGTCGTTTGAAGTTAGTTGGGATTTATTTTGAATTGTTGGTTTGAATTTTTTTTAGAACAAAAAAAGCTTTATATGAAATAAAACATAAATATTATTATATTATTATATTTTATATGTGTAAATCTATATTTTAAACAAATATTGATAAGAGGTATCAGTTTCGGTCCGGTCGGATATCCGATTCACTATAATGATATATTATGATGAAAGTTTTCTTTAATTTAATGAGAGTTATTAAATAGAAAACTATCTTATATTATATATTTTATAATGTTGTTTGGATTAATTTGATATTTTATAAATAAAAAATTAATAATAATTTAATTTAAAAAATTTCAATTTAAAATTAAAAAATTGATAAAGATTTAATTTTAAAAATTTTAATTTAAAATTAAAAAAAATTGATAATGATTTAATTTTAAAAATATTAACATTTTTAAAATTGAATTAATATCTTAAAGTAAGTTTTTATCAAAGAAAAAAATTGAAAAAGCTATGTCACTACCAAGAAAATGATATTATATTTGCATTACTAGTTCATTTACTTAAAGTAATGATAAATTATTAGGTAAGACGATAATATAATTTTTCTATTCATATAAAAATAAATTTATGTATAATTAAAAATAGAAATACATTTATATGATTCATTTTTATATGAAAAGGAATAGTATAAGCTCATTCTATAATTTATCTATGTAATTATTATCACATGGATATGAGCTCTCATAAGTATTTAATTCAAGTATAGATATTAGGCTAATAGGTTGTGTTTAGTTGGCTATATAATTGCGAATGAAATAGAAAATTTTTAAATAACATTTTATTTTTATTTAATTCATATGAAATTAAATTATTTTTATATTTAAATAATTTTAATTTATATTAAAAATAATATATATTTAAATATAATTCTTGATTTTGATCAATAATTTTTTATTTAATTACTTAAAAAATAAACTTAAAATGAAATTTTTTGAATTTAGACATATATTTTCAATATTATTTCAATTTCAAAATCAACTGAACATAATCTTAATCCAGTATTTCCAAATCTTAATAATTTTTCTCTTTTTTAAATTTTTTATGCATTAAAAAAAAATACAAAAGTAGAAAATAATACAAAAATAGAAAGAAAAAAAATACTTCTTCTCTTTTAGAGGATTGCACATATATTAAAAAAAGGCCAAAAGTACAAATATGACCATCACATTTGTGCTGATACTCATATTTGTGCTGATATTTAAGTGAACCCTTAATATTTTTTTTGATCTCATTAGACTCTTAATCTTTTCAAAATGACACATATAAAACCCTCTCATTTGGGCTGATACTCAAGTGAACCCTTAATTTTTTTTTATTCCATTAGACCCTTAACATTTTCAAAATAGTACATATAAAACCCTCTGTCCATAATTTAAGATTTTTATCAAGTGATGTTAAAAATAAAAAATTAATATCTATGCACCTACGTATTATTTTTTATTTTTGTATAAATATTTTTTAAACTATTTGGAGAAAATTTAATATTTATAACATTTAAAGTTAATAAAATAAATAAATTAATTAAAATATTACAAATTTAATTTAATATAAAATGACTACTTAGTTCTTATACATTAAAATATAATTTATAAAAATATATATATTTTATATTTTAATAAAGATAAAATATATTTTATCTTTATTTTTAAAAAAATATTCAAAACCGAAGAGAGATAAAAAAAATATATTTTATCTTTATTAAAATATAAAATATAATTTTTTAATAAATTATATTTTAATGTATAAGGATTAAAAAATTATTTTATATTAAATTACATTTATAATATTTTAATTAATTAATTAATTTTATTAATTTTAAATTTCACAAATATTAAATTTTTTCTAAATAGTTTAAAAAATATTTATACAAAAATAAAAATTAATACGTAGGTGCATATATATTAATTTTTTATTTTTAACATCACTTGACAAAAATTCTAAATTATGGATGGAGGATTTTATCTGTACTATTTTGAAAAGATTAAAAGTCTAATGGGATAAAAAAAAAATATTAAGAGCTCACTCGAGTATCAGCTCAAAGGAGATTGTTTTATATGTATCATTTTGAAAAAGATTAAGGGTCTAATGAGATAAAAAAAAAATATTAAGGGCTCACTTGAGCACCAGTTTAAAGGAAAGGGTCCTATTTATACCTTTGAACTTAAAAAAATTATTAAATAACTTTAATCTTAATTAAGATGGACAAATATACCCTTATTTTATCATTAAAACTCATCATTTTTCTCTCACAAAAATTTTATCACTAATAAAATAAAATTAGAAAAAAAATAATAAATGTTGCATAAAACTCATAAAACGATAATTATTTTGAAATAATTTTTTTTTCCTAAAATGTCTATTAATTAAAAATAGAAAGGGTATAAAAAATAGTATAATGTTACAAAATTTTCTAACTTCGGTGAAATTGGTAGATAAATTGCTCGCATTTTTAGAGCATTTAATTCGAACTTCAATTGCAACATTACTTCTTATAATTTCAAAAAATTTATTATAAATATTGTAATGAATTATAATAAATTCAATAGTGAACACAATTCTTGATTTTAATTCCAAATAATTAAATTTTTTTTAAAAAATGTATGATATTTTGATAAATGATAGTTGATAAATCCATTAGATAAGAAAAGAATATAGTAATAACTTGTTTTCTTAAATAATGTATAAAATAAATTGATAAATTTAATAATGTATATTTTTCCAGAAAAGAAAAAAAAAATTAGAAGAAAAAAATGAGAAGAAAGCCAAGAAAATAAAATATATAAAACTTGACAGATAGAGAGAGAGAAAGAAAAAGAGAGAGAGAGAGAGAGAGAAGTGTGAAACCTGTCTCGTGAAGCAGCAGGTGAAGGCAAAGAAAAGAAACAATAAAAGCTCTTTCTTTTCTCTCTTCTCTCTTCTTTCTTTCTTCTTTTCTTTTCTTTCTGTCTCTGTAAAATCTCTTCTCTTCTCTCTCTTTAGCCTTGACACTCACATTCGTTTTTTGCTTCTTCCTTTTATATCACGAGATCCCCATCTCTTTCTCTCTTTGTGATGTCTTCTTCAGAGACATTTCTGGGTTTGTGTTGTTGTTTATATCTTTGTTATACCACTCGGTGTTGCTTTCCTTGTTTTTCTATTTCTATTTACAAACATTGCTAACAACAACAACAGCATTGAGCGAGAGATAGAGAGCTAAGTTTAAAAGAGAGAGAATTGAGCGAGAAAAGAACCCTTTGATTTTTGTTTGGTTACTCAGAAAATGTCGCATTCCGGGAAACCCATTGGGGACCTGGGAATGGACTCGTTAACCGATCAGCTCCGTGACTCACTTTGTTCCCTTGAGGCTAATAAGCCTGATTTTCGCGAACTCGATCTGGGTTCTCCCGTTTCTCCTCTCCGAACTCGTGGGCTCACCGCTACCGCTACCACCACCACTACCACCACCACGACCAGCTCTAGCTCTAGCTCCTCCGGATCCGTATCCGGCAGAGGAAACTGTCATAACCCAGTTCATAAATCCAATCACTCTGGCGAGCTTTCTAACTCTAGCGAAACCAGTCCTACGACTTCTGTCAGAAACCCCAAACAGGGTACCTTCAGATCCGACCTGTTAATCTACTCGGGTAGCGGCAGTCAGAGCTCGGTGAACTCTCCTGCTCCTGTTAATGTACTCCCGACTGGGAACATATGCCCGTCGGGAAGGATCTTGAAGACAGGCATGGCAATGAGCAATCGGGGTTCCAAGACGGACGTCTTGGGATCTGGAACGGGAAATTACGGGCACGGAAGTATAATGCGGGGCGGTGGACCGACGAAATGCAGTAATTTCGATGCCGGAAATTTGGTGGGTAGCAGTAATAGTCCTGTGCGCGGAAATGTTGGTGCTGCGAGGATGGGAAGTGTGGATCCAGAGGAGGTGAAGAGGGCTGGAAATGAAATGTATAAAAAGGGCCATATTGGGGAAGCATTGGTGCTTTATGATAGGGCTATCGCGTTGGCCCCAGGAAATGCAGCTTACAGGAGTAACCGAGCAGCGGCTTTGATGGGTTTGGGAAGAGTGGCAGAGGCGGTGAGGGAGTGTGAGGAAGCAGTGAGGTTGGATCCTAATTATTGGAGGGCACATCAGAGGTTGGGGTCTTTGTTTATTAGGTGAGTCGCGGATGGAGCCTTGTTAGTGTGTTTCTGGTGTTGGGTTTTGTATTAGGTTCTTGGGATTTTTTTTGGGGTGCTTTCTGAGTTTTGGTGTTGATTTGATCTGCATTGATGGGATAGTTAATCTTTGTTGGTTGTTAGATTTGTGAATCAAATTTCAAGTTTTTTTCTTCATTTCTGTGGATTTTGGTGACAATTTACTTGATTTTTGGTGGGTGTTGATGATGTTTAATCTGCATTAATTTAATGTAAATACTGGAGAATGAAGTTTCTTCTTTCTGTTTCTTGTGTTATTGTGGTTGCTTAATTTTTTTTTTCCTTTGAAATTTCCCAGTATTTGTTATGTTAACTTATTCCTTGGTTAGGATTAGGATGTGTTTCTTTGATCGATTGATTTGTAGAATACTTCATTTTCTGCATTTTGGTGAATAGTTGGTGATAATGTTTTGGTCTGGATTTTTTGTGTGATTTGTGAATTGTGATAATGTTGCTTGATATTTTAAGATGTTAGCTTTTGGTGGATTGTTTGTGTTCTGCTGATGTTTTTATCCTCATTGGTCACAATGGTTCTTTTGTTGGAATGCTAAATCTGCTTCATGTGTCCACATTTGATTATTTGTTTGTTATGGCTGTTGAGTGTTGACACTGTTTTGTTTTCCTTGCCTCACCTTGGTGAATGATCTGCTCATTTACTGTTTGTTATGGTTTCATTTTTCTAGTCTTGATTTGCATTAATTCACAAAATTCCAGTGTTTCTGAGTATTCTAACTTCTAATTTCATGTCTTTATTTATATTGATGACTTAAATAGATGATTTGTTTGCTTGATGTGGTCACTGGGGTTGTTTCAGAACAAATTCTTAGTGGTAGTAGGCTTTGATTACTGTATACTTTGCTATTTGGGTGTTTCATGGTGCTCTATACCATTCGAGTTGCATCAGAATCATGGATGCTGCACATGGCATATTTAGGTGCCTTGTGGATTCATTATTTCTATTTGTATCTTCTGTAACAAAATTTGTCTCCATCTTTTCAGTCCTTTTCTTGTGTATTCGCATAGGTCCTTTATGTGATTTTAGGTGAGCGTGACTTTCCATATGTTTCTCCTGCATTATGCTGCAGAGTTGGATGCACATGGCATTTGAGCTGCACTCATTTAACTTGGTCTCGTTGCAGGTTAGGACAGATTGAGAATGCCAGGAGGCACCTATGCTTTCCAGGGCATCATCTAGATCCTTCTGAATTGCAGAAGTTGCAGTTAGTAGAGAAACATCTAAACAAATGTTCAGATGCACGTAAGGTTAATGATTGGAAAAATGCTTTAAGGGAAGGTGAGGCTGCTATTGCTGCTGGAGCTGATTATTCGCCTCAGGTATGAGCACTATTATCTGCAAACTTTTATATGTTAAAGTAATGTTGGAAATAAATTTGCAAATGGCTGAATATGTTGGAAATAAATTTGCAAATGGCTGAACTGGTTCAATTTGAATTCACAGCTCTTTATGTGTAGAGCTGAAGCTTTTTTGAAGCTCCACCAGCTTGAAGACGCTGAATCATGCCTATCAAACATTCCAAAATTAGAACCATACACGAACTCTTGCCCACAGAGCAGGTTTTTTGGGATGCTTTCTGAAGCTTACACTTTCTTAGTTAGAGCACAGATTGAGATGGCCCTGGGAAGGTGAGTTCAGATATCCAAAGCACTGTCAGAACTAAGATCCAGAGGTTTCTGGAAGATTGAGAATAGATGATGGATGTCTTGCAGGTTTGAGAATGCACTTACAGCTGCTGAGAAAGCTGGACAGATTGATCCACGAAATGTTGAAGTAGCAGTGCTTCTTCACAATGTGAGATTAGTGGCAAGAGCTCGTGCCCGTGGCAATGATCTCTTCAAATCTGAAAGGTTCACTGAAGCTTGCTCCGCATATGGGGAAGGCCTTAAGCTTGATCCTTCAAACTCTGTTCTTTATTGCAACAGAGCTGCTTGTTGGTTTAAACTAGGGCTGTGGGAGAGGTCTATTGATGATTGCAATCAAGCATTGCATATTCAACCTAATTATGCAAAGGCCCTTCTTCGAAGAGCTGCCTCAAATAGCAAGGTATCCTTAAAGCTTATCATTTTTTATAATTTGCTCTTCTACATATATATTTATAACTTTTGCTTAAAAAATCAATAACTGCTATAAACAGCTAGAAAGGTGGGCTGATGCAGTGAGGGATTATGAGGTTCTGAGGAGGGAACTTCCTGATGACAATGAAGTTGCCGAATCTCTATTTCATGCTCAAGTTGCATTGAAGAAATCTCGTGGAGAAGAAGTGTATAATATGAAGTTTGGTGGTGAAGTGGAGGAGGTGTTGGGGCTTGAGCAGTTCAGAGCTGCAATGTCTTTGCCAGGTAAGCCTGCTATGTATGAGCATTCATTTGTTTTATTCACCAGCTTATATTGCTTCCATTTTTGTTCATCTTCAATTCTTAAGGAAACTGAACTCCTGTGTTACAGGTGTCTCGGTAGTTCATTTCAAATCATCCTCTAATTTGCACTGCAAACAAATATCTCCATTTGTGGATACACTCTGTGGCCGCTATCCGTCCATAAATTTTCTTAAGGTAAATGACCAACTCATTAGCACTGGGCCATCCTTTCCTACGTGATTTTAACTTGACCTGTGAAACAAGGAAGCAAAGGTATTTTTCTTACACACTTATGATGGTGTTTGTCATAGGTGGATATTGGAGACAATCCAGCAGTTGCAAATGCTGAGAATGTGAGAATTGTACCAACATTCAAGATATATAAGAATGGCAACCGAGTGAAGGAGATTGTTTGCCCAAGTCGTGATATGTTAGAACACTCGGTGAGGCATTACAGCTGTTAAAACTCATGGCTCTACTCGTACCACTATTCTCCCAGTTTGCACATTTCCTTCTTGCAAAGCAAACACCCTATTTGATGGGAACTCTTCACTACCCTCCAGTCTTTCCTCCCACCGTGTAAGGATTACCAGATACTTGTCACATAAATCAGAGCTACATAATAATCCCATTACCGGCCATTGCCATAGGAACCATGAGAGATAGCTTAGTTCTCCTTTAGCCGTTTTTAATTTATTCATTCATTCCTCATTACTCTCTGGTTCCATGTTATTCCTCCCATCTCTTTTTGTTATTTTTTTTTGTATGCTTTTTGGTACTTCTTTTTCATTTTCTTGTAGGCCAGCCTGTTCTTGTATCCCCACCTTTTATTCACAGAACAAAGAATTAAAAAAAGAAAAAAAGAAGAGATGTACAATTGATTAAGGTGGTTCCTTAGTTGTATTAGAGAGAGAGAGAGAAAGAGAGACTGGCAGGCTGGTAGAAGAGGATATTGTACATGTATATATGTGATATATACAGAAAGAATTGGAAGGCTCGAGGGAGATTGGATGATGCCTGGTGGGTACTTACGGGTTAGTGAAACTTTAAGGATAAGAATATGTTGTTATTTATATTGTTGTTTCTTTCCTCAACCATTTCATTTCATCAATAAAAAAATTATCCCCATTTTTTCACTTCATTATCACTACTTCCATCTTGTTTTTCTCCCTTCCTAATTAGTCTTTTCATTTGCTTATTCATTTATATTCAATAGAGAATAGATGCACTGACTTGGTCTTAGTCTTACTGTCTTAGGTATGGTATTGAATAGAAAAAAGTACAAAATGGGTTTATAAATAAATGAAGGGTTGGCGGTCTTTCTTATAAAAGGAGTGGACTGTGGGTAGTTGATACATATTCATTGCTCTCTCTCTCCACCTTAATAGTACACCCCACCCTCCTTTTATAAGAGGATTGGCCTCTTTAATACCCACCTTTTTATTTGTTTGTTGGTTTAATGTTGTTTTCTCTTTTATTTTATACTTCGTGCCCTAATTTAATTTTTTCTTTCTTTTCATTATCCTTTAAATGCAAGTAAGGTGTTTAGAGTTTCTTTATTTAAGAGTTTGAATTCCTGACTTTCTATATTATATTATATTATATTAGGTACTCGATTACTAAATTAAGTTTTGTTTATAAGTGCAGTTAGAGTTAACATTTGATATTTGAACTCTTAATTGTCGAATTTTAATGTTTGCTAGATGCAATTGTTAAACTAATTGATTTCTTGTTTTTGCTAAATACAATAGTTCAAACTTTTTAACATTTAAAGATTAATAGTTGAACTTTGAAATTTTTAGCTATCAACATTTGATATTTTGATACAATTTTATTCTATTTAATTATAACACTTCATTTTGCTTTGATTGATATTGAAACTCGAAATCATTCAGTTTTAAAAATGATTTCAATATTATTAAATTGAAGGATTATTGCCAAATTGTTAGTTTTTTAGGTATTGGGGAGAGAGAATCTAATTTAATATATTATTATGGTTGTATATGCATTTATTGTTAGGATATGATTAAGGGTGTAAATTATTTAGAGAGTTTAGGTAATGATGATTAGGCATTGACATTATTGATTAATTATTATTATAATATGATTTGATGATGTAATTTGTTTTTGGAAATGGGGTTGGTTGTTTCTTGAATATGGGGGCACATTGACATTAGAGAGTCCTTGATGGGAAGGGCTTTTCTCTCATTCACAGTCACATGTTGGCATTTAAGTGAAATTTTTGCCATATTAGCAATGCACCACCACATTCCCCACCTCCTATAACAATAAAGTCCAAAAAGTTCAGTGGGTGGGTTCTGCTGGTGACGGTTACCCCTCCCTTCGTTGGTGGGCCTCCTGTCAGCTGATGGCCACGTGTCTCTGTTCTAGTTTTGAAAATGAATGCTGTCCTTTTTTTTTTTTTTTGAAATAATAATGTTTGTTTTTTTCTTCTTCCTTGGTGGATAATAATATTAAGGGCAATATGGTAATATTGTCGTGCCTTTTTGTGAGTGTTACGTGTCCTTGTATTGTACTTCTGTCTGATGTTTGGGGGCAATATAGGAAATATGTAACTAAACTACTAATGGGGTAGAGGACAAATGAGAAAATTAGTGATTATTTTAATTTTTTAGAAAAACGTGTAAATTTGACCGTTCTGTTTAACCATGAAACGCAGTCACTTGTGTTTTTTAAGGTATAAAAATAACTTAGACTAAATTAATTATTAACTTTATTAATTATATTTTTTTTATTAATACTTTAATTATTCTTAAATTAAGTATAATATATTTTCTTCAAATAATTTTTATTAAATAAAATTTTAATTTGAAATAATTAGATTTTAAATTTCACTTTTCATATAATTAAAAAAATAATTAATTAATTAATTTAAAACAATTTATATTAATTAGTTTGAGGTCACATTTTGTATGTTTTTTATATTTAATTTATATTTTTAAAAATATTTTAATACGTAACATAATTTACACTTGTGTGTATATATATATATATATATAACACTTATCATATTTTGTATTAAAAAAATAATATTATTGAATATGACTTCCATATTTAACAAATTTTACCTCCACTTTTTTTTTAATAAATTTTTAAAAAATTCAATTTGTTGCATGTATATGTTAACATTTAATTATAATTTTTTTAATTATGTTATGTATTGCACTTGATATAAAAGTGAGATAATTTCAATTGTCATTCTCGAACATATGATTAACGTATTTAATGGTCATTCAATAAAAAAATATATTTAAATATATTTGAATTATTATCGTTTGTAATATTAAAATCATTCAATTCAACTACCTGTTAAAATTCTAACGGAAAATTGACGTGGCAACTCAGTTAAGTATTTTTTTTATAATTTTTTATGCCACGACAGTTCTCCAATAACTCTCATTCCCTCTCACTCCCCGCGTGAAGAGCACTGCACTGTTTCTCTCTTCTTCACCTTCACCTACTAAAGCTAATCACTCAACATGAGAAAAAAGTGCTCTTCAACAATCAAATGGTGAATGAAAATGAATAGAAAAACTAAAACAATATCATACCTTTGGATCCCAAAAACCCAAAACTGAAAACTACATCTTCAAAGATTTTTCTGAAAAAGCAAAAAAATTGAAAATTCATTAGAATTTTTTTTTTTTACAGAATTGTAGGCTTTAACAAGCATCAAATAAGATCTGAATATAATCTTGACCGCATAAATATGGACTAATTCATAAACCAAAAAGATCAAAAACAACCCAGAAATGGTACTTATTCAATTGAATTTATACCTGTGAGAAAGAAAGGCAGAGCTTTCTTTTCTAAGATTGCTACTTGTACTATTATTGGAGTTATTATTACATTGTTGCGGCGGTGGTGGAGGCGGTAACATCATAGGCGTGGATAGTTTATTATTATTGCAAAAAATCTGCAAGTGTATAGGTCTTGAACAAGTAATATAGTGATTTGAGTAGAGTGTCGATCTCACGCGGAAGAAGTTAACAATTACCAAAATTATGAATTATTTTATTATTTAGAAAATTGATTAAGATGTGAATAAGAAGAAAATTAAAACAGATATTAAACTTAAAAGATAAATTCAATTTATATAAAAGACCTATAATTTAGATTTTATCAAGTGACTATCTATAACTTCCCTATGTTCTTTAAATTGATTTTATTTCATTGGAATTAATGATTAGATTTTCCTAAATTATATGATGTTCTCTCTCGAGACACAATACAAGTATTTATGTTAACCTTATGTCTACTTTTGTGATTACAAACAATTAATACAAACCCATTAAATTTTATGAAAATCATTTTAATAATCACAAAGGAGTGTTCTTATATCTAAGTAACACATATCCTAGGTCTAGTATCTTAATAAATTAATATTATACTTCAATTCTCGCTACTTTACATAATATCTTTAAACATGCAAATATTCACAAGCATTAAGCCCTAAAATAAAAGATTAATTCCAATAATCAAAACCAATTAATCAAATATAGATAGTCATAGGCAAATCAAGATATTATATCTAAATCCTAGAGAAGAAATTTAGTTACTTATGATTAAGAAAGAATAGGTAATTAAATCAACAAATATTCTAAAAGAAAACATGATCACAAATTATTATTGAAATTGAAGAATAAAGTTTAGAAGGAACTCTAGAACAATTGATGAAGAAGAAGTCTTCAAGCCTTGATGAATCTTCAAACTTGAATCCCCTCTTTGGAAGAATCTTCAATTACAACTAATAAACTAAGATACAAAATATTTTTGAGGATAAAAAACTTGACTGAAAGAGTATTAATCTTCATCTATTTATAGGCAACAAATTATAGGTTTGGAAGGCTTAGGAAGTCCTTAGAATCCAAGAAAAATCGGAATACTAAATCAGTTCTTGAAGTGGATTTGAATTAGGAATAAAATCTCCCTTTTTCTTGTGAAACTTAAGCAGTAATTTTCGAACAGCAGATGATCGAATTAGTTTTGAGGTCTTCATGATATTTATAGCTCTGTCTCTTAGCTTTCCAATGCATCTTGAATCGCCTCAATCCAATGTCTGTATCTCAAGTTATGTTCCAAATACCAAAAGGTGTGTGAGCTGTCATGCCCATTAGACTGCTTAGTGCCGAGCATGATTTTTCTCAACTTTTGGCTTTGAAACATGTTGGACATAACCAAAATTTTGTGCATAGCCATGCACCAATGATCATGCACGGCCATGCATGTCTGAAACCCTCTTTATGCACTTATTTTGCTTTTGATTTGCCTTTGATTTCATTCCAATTGATTTCCGAACTTTCGAATTCCTCGAAATTACATAGAAACCTTCCAAAGAACCTAGAAAAACTTAAAACAAACTAAAAACAAAAATATTAATAAAAAACAAATAAAACAATCATAAACTAAATATTTTATGGATTAAGATTAACAAATACTCTTTTATATCTATCATAATTTAAGCTCATTAAATTCCCCCAAACTCAAGTTTTTACTTGTCCTCAAGCAAAATAAGAATTAAATACAATAAGAAAATTTAATCTTCTCGTGCTTATGTTAAATAACTTTTTCAAAGGCCTCAAGAAATTAATATATACAAACAATACATTAAATGCATTACAAATCAAGATTCTATCTGAAATTCAAAACAAACCTCATTTTGATCATGTCTTGAATAACCATGCATTAAACCAATCATAAAAAAATTGTTGCACTTCAGAGAGACATATACACACTTAATATCTTTAAACGCTTCTATCAAAAGACATAAAATAGAATTACAAATCTCATAGGCATGTTAATATAAACAATCTCTACTAATGGAATTCACAAATCAAGAGAGATCATTAAGTCTTTACTAGGTTTGTAATGGGCTAACACAAGGTGATTGGCTAAACAAAGAAATTGTTAAATGAACAAAAGTAAGATAATTATGCTAAATTTACAAAGAAAAATTAACATCTCAAATAAAGGGAATTTGTTAATGAATGATCACTTTCATCTTAAGCACCACTCTTTTCAAGATTTCTTTTTTCTCTATTAAGCACTTTTCATCTCATCACCAACAACATAATTCTAAGGTTAAGCAAAAATTACTAATTTTTATTTTATTTTATTGCTTTTCCTCAAACTTATTTTTTTAGCACAGAGGTGATTTTAATTTAGAACGAATAGCACTCTCACTTATGAAGACCCCTTTTAAACTTCTTGTTCAAAATTTCCCTTTACATTACTCAAATAAGAAAATTTAATATAATTATCTCATGAACAAGGTAAGGGATAACAATTAAGATTAATAATCAAAAGAAAAGAAAGTTTAAATAAACAAGGCACAAAGGAGTAAACTAGGGAAAAAATTAAAACATGGATGGATACAAGTAATAAGGCTAAACAAACAATGCCTAAATCATATTTATCTCTTAAAGTGAATTCAAAATTTTGCCTAAAAAAGTTTACAAAAACATATTCTAAGATAGGTGAGGCAATGAAGATAAAAATTGTGTAGAAGTCCTCTCTAAGTAAGCATACACAATTTCAATCCAAAACAAATCAAAACAAAATTTCAATAAAAGTTAATTTCTTATTTAAAATAGTTGCTCAACTTGAAATACTTTAATAAATCATTCATAAATATCAATTATAATCTATCATTGGCCTTTATCAAATTATTCAACACAAGTATATTTATCAATGAAAGAGTAAAATTTTTTAAAATTTATCCATCAAAACACAAAGAAACATTTAAAAATAATTAAAAACACAAAATAAACTAATTCTCCCCCAAATTTACAATTGACATCGTCCTTAATGTCAAAGGAAACAAGCCAAAAGAAAGAAAATACTCCCTCTTGTAGAGAAGTGGATTCTAATTTTTGGGCGTGAGGTGCATTCCACTTCCTTACTTCCTAAAAACATTAAGAATCAATAGTAAAACAAGCATGAGAAATAGGTCACACATATAAAAGAAAACAAGAGAAAAAGAATTGAAGTTTAGAACATGGGTTGTCTCCTAATAAGTGCTTCTTTAAAGTCAATAGCTTGACTTTGGCTAGGTCTTCATCCAGGAGGATCAAACACAATGTGAATCATCATTTTGAGCACAAAATCACCTTTGATATGTGATGTGAGGTGTGGATCATTATCATTGAAATTCTCAAAAAATCCATCTTGAACTTCAACATCTTCATAACGTGAACTATAATCCGGAGGTTTCTTTAGATGTTCCTTCTCAACCACCTCCTTAGCTCCCTCATCAATCACATTCACTCTTTTACAAATCTCTTGAAGAGAAGGAGACTTGATAGGTTTGGATATTGTAAACTCTTCTTCCTCTTCTCCAACCTTTAAGAGTAACTTGCTATTCTTTACATCAATCAGTTTACCAGCTGTAGCTAATAATGATCTTCCCAAAATTAGAGGAATTTTAGTATCCTCTTTCATGTCAAGCATAATGAAGTCCACTGGTATGTAGAACTTTCCAACTTTCACCAAAACATTATCTATAATTTCAACCGGGTGCCTAATAGATTTTTCCGCTAGTTGTAAGGAAATTTTTATAGATGTTAATTTTTCAAGCTTCAATTTCTTCCACAAGGATGATGGCATCAAATTTATCCCTGCACCTAAGTCACACAAAGATTTATCAAAATTAAAATCATTAATAGCACAAGGAATAGAAAAACTTCCTAGAGCATTCAATTTTGGTGCAATCTTGTGTTGGATTATAGCAATGCACTCCTTAGTAAATGCAATTTACTTCTTCCAAATTCTGCCTATTGGACAAAAGCTCTTTAAAACACTTCACATACTTGGACATTTGAGCCAAAATATCTGCAAAAGGAATGTTAAAGTGAAGTTGTTTACAAGCATTTAAAAACTTTTGATAGAGCTTGTCCAATTTGGTCTTTTTTAATCTTTGAGAGAAGGGAATGTGAGGCACATATGGCTGAATTTGTGGTGGTATAGAAGCTTCCTTTTGCTCCTCTTTATCTTGACTTTCTTGTTTGGAGGAAACATCTTTAAGAATAATACTTTGTTGCTCATCACCAATCACGTTGTCACCATCCACTTCTTCAATTTGCCCACAAATTGTTACAGTAATTGCTTTGTAATGTTTGATTGTATTCACTTCAGTTTGGCTTAGTAAAGTACCTTGGGCTCTTGTATTTAATGTGCTAGCCAATTGACCCACTTGTATCTCTATATTTCTGTTTTGGCTAGCCATTTGATCCATCCTAGCTTCCAACTTGTCATATTGCTTCTCTAATTTGTCAAACCTTGCAAAAGTAATGTCGATGAATTTCTCCAAAGCTATTTCATAAGATGGTCTATTCTCTTGTGATGCTTGAAGCTAATTTTGACTCCTTCAATGAAAATTGAATTGATAAGATTGCCTTTGATTGTCACATTGGTTTCCTTGATTTTTCCATGTCAAATTGGATGATTTCTCCATCTAGGATTGTAAGTGTTGGAATAAGGATTGTTTTGTTGCCTTGGAACAAACTGAACTTGCTCTATTCTATGGCATTTAGCACTGTGATGATTAGCCCCACAAGACTCACAAATCGTTAGAGGATTAGATATAGTACTAATGTTCACCCGCTCCAATATCTTGGCAATAGCTTCAACCTTGGCAGCAAGAAGTGTAATGACCCAAATTTTTATTAATTTAAAAAATAATATTTTATAAGAAAATATATTTATTTAATTATTTATGTTTATATATTTATATTTAAATGATATATGTATATTATTTAAAGTAATGAAAATATTATATGAGATTAGTTATTGAAATTTTTTAGATTATTATAATGTAAAAATATTATCATTATTTATTATTTTAAGGTAAGTTACTATTAAATTAAAATTATGTATAAAGATATTTCATAAAATAAAAATGTTTTATGGGAATAATTGTAAAATTTATTATTTATGGTTTGATTTATTATAGTTTAATTATTAAAGAATTATTTTCGAAATTTAAGGAAAATTTTGATTTTGATTTATGTTATTTAAAGTTTAAGTTATTATTATTATTATTATTATAAAAATAAATGATGATGAATTTGCATATGATTGGTCCATTTTTGGACCAATCAAATTGTTCTTGGTTCTGCTGTTGAGAACAGATCAGGAGAGAGAGAGAGAGAGAGGCTGAGCTCTGTTCACCAGACCTCCGGCTAGTGGTGAATGACACTGCCCATACCATTCTTAAGCTTCGCGTCTGGTGACCACGAGACAACTGTCAGCAGCGAGATTGGATAACCAAAGGCGACGCACGCGCAGGAAAGAATAACTCTGGTGCCGCCACCTTTAGAAGCTGATTCCGGTGGATTCCAATAGGTCTTGGTATCATTTGAAAGCTCTCTGCATAAGCTTCCATTTGGTACCCACCTTAGTCGGTATGGATGGCCGGCGGTGAAGAAATCAGACGGAGAAGATTTCGGTCATCGATGCTTTTGGGCTTCGATCCCGGCTATTGGCAGAGAGTGGAGAAAGGTGACATGCATTTTTTGACTCTTGGTGTTCAGACGCTTCGAGTGGTACAACTTTCGAGCCTTATAACCATCGTTCGTGGTGGTGCATGGGACCCAAACTCCAGCAGCTTCTTTTCAACGTTCTGATATGTTTTTTGACCCTTGATTGATTGAATTCCGTATGGTTAAGTCCGAAACCTCGAATTTCGCTATGATGTTTGAAATTTGGACCGTATATTTCTAGAAATGTATATATATATATATATATGAATTATGTTTATGTTTTCGATGTTAAATGATGAATTTGAGATTAATATGAATTCCTATAAATTTAGAGATGAATTTTATGTTTTGAATGAAATTAATTTTATTTTAAAATTATTGAGAATTTTATGAGTTAATTGAAAATAATTTTATGGAAATAAACTAATTGGATGATATTAGAATTAAATTGGTCTAAGTATAAATTATTATGAAATTTCATATTATGAATAGATTTAATTTATTTTTAAATATTATGTAGTTCTATGAATAATAATTTTTATGAATTCATTTATGAGTTTTATATATTGTTTTAAGTTAAATTTGAAATGATATATTAAATAATTTTAAGTTATAAATGTTTTCTTTGCATAAGAATGTGAATTTTGGTATTCGAGTTATTAAATTCAAAATTTAATGATTTTAAGTGTGAACCCTCAATTTTGCATCCTTAAGATACTGCTGCAACTTGACACTTGCTAATTTTCGTGCGCTATGCAGAGCCGGTACGGCGGTCCCGCTAGCCGGTTAGCGGGCAGGGGTCAAGGAGACAGCGCCCCTGAAAGGTAAACGATTTATTTCTTTCCAACGCAGACTAACATCACTTTTTCGACCCGACCAGACATCCTGTACCAGACAGTGCTTTCCTGAAACTGACCAGATTTTCTCCATAACTGACTGCCAAACTGTCCGATAATTAATTTCGGATCCACCGCCACTGATCGGTAATTTTTTTGGACCTCAGAATATCCCAAAAACTGACTCAGAATCTTCGACAAAAAAAACCCCGAAAATTGAAATTGAAGACGAAAAGGCGTGGGACCCAAGGAGCTCGCGGACGTCTGCGAGACGCACTCGCTCGTCCGTGAGTGCTCTGCATGCATCCGCAGAGTGTGTTGGCGGACGTCCGCCAACACCACTTGTGGACGCTCGTGGAGTCAACGCGGCTTCACGCGCCTCCACCAGGGTATTTCGCGGCCGTCCTACTTTTTTGTCAAATTGACCTTTTTACCCCTCCTTTTAGCTACTTTTCAGGCCCTTTTTAGTCTTTTCCACCCTCCATCTACTCCTATAAATACCCCCCTCAATTTCATTTCAAAACACACCTAAAGCATCTTGTTGATTGATTATCCAATTTGCTTATTCTTCTTCTCTCTCTCTCTAATTAGTTTTAATCTTCAATTAGTTAATTAATTAAAAATTAATTTTAATTAATTAACTAATTTTTCAATTAGTTTTAATTAATTAATTAAAATTAATTAAAATTAATTAATTAATTTTTCAATTAGTTTTAATCTCAATTAATCAATTAATTAAAAATCAAATTTAATTAATTAATTAATTTTTTAATTAGTTTTAATCTCAATTAATTAATTAATTAAAAATTAATTTTAATTAATTAATTTTTCAATTAGTTCTAATCCCAATTAGTTAATTAATTAAAAATCAATTTTAATTAATTAATTAATTTTTCAATTAGTTCTAATCCCAATTAGTTAATTAATTAAAAATCAATTTTAATTAATTAATTAATCTTTCAATTAA